>CM042017.1:43770315-43877815 GCA_023525715.1 Cichorium intybus | reverse complement strand
CTTCCAAAATCTCAAACACACTGATAGAAATTTAAATGCAGCCGAAATATCAACCAATTGAAGGAAGTTTAGGTCCCAAATTCAAAATTTGACATGAAGCTGTCATTGTTCAACAATCGATAACAGATTGAACTCACATGTTTGGATAACAGATTGAACTCACACTGATAGGTAATTCCAAGATGCCGATCGATAACATATTATGGAGCTATTATCGATCTAAAGTAGGTATCATATCCAAAATCCTACCTAGATATCGATCAATTGAATACAAGAGTCCCAAATTCAAAATCTGACATGAAGTCAAACAAGATTTATAATAAAAAATCAACTTAAAAATATTTTTTTATTTTTTTAAAAAATCAATTATAATTAATTAAGTATTTTGGTATATATGTGAGTCGATATGTTTTACCATGATATACATGTAATTTAAAATTTTACAACAATACAGATGTAATTATAGAAGTTTATAACATTACTAACGAAATTAGCCTTAAAAATATACAATTTAACATTATGAAATAGTCTCGTAAATCAAGACATGGTATTTTAAGATGAACCTAGACACTTTTTCATAATTGGAAAAAAAATCCTCTAAAAACTACTTAAACTAGCTTTTAAATTATAAGTTTTTGAGCTAAAAGAAACTTTTGACTCATAATCTCAAAAAAAATGTATTGATTCGAATTTTTTTGTATAAAACCCAAAATGTTGAAGCACCTAAAAGTTCCCGGAAGATGTTGACAAATACACCCATTTCTTTGGTATCGATTGATAAGCACTTTGGCACTTGGGGGCCTATTCACCAAATATTTTTAGCCAACTTGATAATTCATTCTTAATTCATTATTTAAACTGTGGGGACGTTATTTAATTATTAGATGAAAGCAGCTTATATAACTTGCAACAAATCATAGACATTTTCATTAGTTTGTTTCCATTTCTAAGTATAACAACCAAAACGGAAACCAAACCACAACACTTTTTCTATCGGAAAACGACCAAATTGAATAATTTAGAAATTCCGACTTTGTGTCGTTCGTTGTTTTTTGGTTTCATGTAATTCGATTACACGAAGCATTCTTTAACGTATTTTACTTGAACTGAAATTGAAATAATATTTAAATCAAATTCCCCCTTTGCCTCCTACCCACCAAAACATAGTGTCATAAATTGCAAACAAGCTATGCTCATTATTTTCATCAAGGTCATTCGAACGTTTTTTATGTTTTGTGTCCTTTAACGTTCTATTTTTTGTTATAACAAGTCAACGAGACAATTTTCACATGTGAAGTTACACCGGAGAATGATGGATTGACATCGGAGCTACTTTGTAACGTCTCAAATTCCGTAATAAAAATTTTGTTTTAAAAAAAAGGGTTTAAATACATAAAACGGATTGTAAATTAGAAACAATCCAATTAAAACTTGATACTTAAGAACATATAAAATCGTGTTTATAAAAAATGTTTACAAACATTATCCAGCGGTAGACTTGCATGTCAAAACCTCAGATGCGATACAGTCGCGTCGAGCTCAAACTCCAAGCTAGCAAATACCTCAAAAACAGTTAGGGTGAAAGAGTAAACATAAAGCTTAATGAGTTCTCTCCCAAAATACTACACGATCCATCACATAAAACACAATCACAAAAGGTCTCCGAGCTTGCCCCGAACAACCTGGCTCTCGGGCTCACTGCGATCCGCCTCAATTAAGAACTCACGAGTTTGTCCCGTTTCGTCCGTCACCGAATCAGTTCATTCTTTGATCTTCGCGTGCCCAGGTACGACCGGCCATGCATCTTCCTTGATCATGCAGCAACCCTCAGATCGATCAATCATTCTTTAGTCGCCAGAACGAATCCAACGACTATCACATACAAGCACAAAAGTCTATGTATACAGCCTAACCCATCGGGTTCCTATTACCAATCATACAGTTAAATAGCGCAAGGCACGCCTAGCTACCACAAGACTACACACTGTAATTAAGGCTACCTACGTGTAACACCCGGTTTCTCATACAAAATACACCCAAACATTTTCAAACAATTATACATCAAAATGGGTATATTTGTACTCAAACCAAGGATCAAGATGTTATCAACATGAATATTTACACAAAAAGGTTTTTACAAAATTTAACCAGGCATTACAATTTAAATTTAATTCAACTAAAGGACAGGCTCTAAGTTGTCCATCTCTCTCTATCATATGTCTTCCCCTATCACAGCTACAGATACCTGCAAAACAACACAACACTCAAGTGTAAGCTTATAAAGCTTAGTGAGTAATATCAATCATATTCCGCAATCTCTCTCAATAAACTCTCTCATCATTCTCCTTTGCTAGTCTCATTAGCAAATATTCACTACCTCTAAACTCTAAAACCTGCAAACATATTAGCTTTACAACACCAGCTAATTAGTAGTAATATCAACTCAATAATAAGTATCACAACTGATACTACTTATAAACTCAATCACACATACTCGTATATGCTCATTTCACAATCAATTATACTCATTATAACAACCATCATGGTTGTAGCAATCAAACTCAAGACCCTTTAACTCACTCACTCAAACATATACTCTGCTCTTATACCCAATTGTAGACTGTAATTCGTCTCTTGTTATCCACATATAACATAACCACTCTAACTCTAAGCTACCACAATATCATCATAACACACATATATGTACAACATATATATACAACATGATACAACTCCTACTCAAGTATTCAAAAGTACTCACCTAATATCGGCTTCATATGTGGAACCCCCAATTTACGCGTATCGGGCTCCTGTTCGCCAGACTTCGTTATATCACCAGAGTCTAAATCAATTCTCCAACACCCATAATCATCTCAATAACATCTATCTCAAAGATGTATAAATCAAAAGAGGAAAAAGGAGTATAAACGGTAAATATCAACTCAATATTTACCGAAACCCCCAAATCCACGGTTCTACTCATTCAACCGTAGAAACTCGACAATAATCACACCAACGACTCTAGAGACATCCACTAACAATCTACTAACAACATATATAACAATATATAGCTAAATCGTGAAGATTGAACACTAGGGTTTAAAACCTCCAAAACCGAGTGATACTCACCTCGACGAATTAGGAAGCAAGAACACGTTTACGGGGTTAGATCCACGCTTCAACATGTTTCTCCATGAACCTCTAGGCTTTATTTGACCAAAAATCGCCATAGTTTTCCTCTAAATCAAATTTGGGGTCGTTTTCTTCGAAATGAAGTTTGCTGCGTATATATAGTCTCCAGCCGTAACACGACCCGGGTTGCAGAACCTGACCCGGGTTCCTTTACGAAAAAATGTTCCGTTTACTCCTTGGGTGCAACACGATCCGGGTTGATTGACACGACCCGGGTTCCACTCGGACACGACCCGGGTTATTGAACACGACCCGGGTGGGTTCTTTTTGACATTTTTCAAACTCAAACTTCTCCCAAAATATCCTCTAACCACACTAATACATATAACAACTTAACTAATCTTAATTATACCAAGATTAGTACATAAGAGGGATTGTAACCTCTTCTCACTCGTCAACAACTCAAAACTCGAAGGAAATCACAAGGATCGCCACACCTTTTACGCTAAGCAAACTCATAGCAAGAATCATTCCTACTATAAGGTAATAACTCTATTTACCTTAATAAGCATCTTTAAATGAAAATGAATCTTACAAGTTCTCTCCTCCTTCAAAAGATTCCGTCCTCGGAATCTCTTAGTATAGGTACGACTTATACAACCGCCTCATCACCGCAATCACACATCACATATGATAATGTTATTATCATCTCGTCATCTCATATGGCATATGCACATCACTACCTCTCGTTTACTCATAATATAACTATTGAACTCAAGCTTCTTCGATTCCCATTACACTTAGAAATTTTCTCACTCGATTTCTCTTTCCGCAAAATATTAACACTCGCCATTATTCTTGTAAGATGATCTCTATAACCACATTGGTTGTTTCCATTTCCACGTTGACAACCACTCACTCACTCATTCAGGGCACTCCCTTTGTTATAGCTTTGTCGATACCAAGGTATCTCACCTCACTCCTCAAGTGATACTCCAATCACTATCATCACTTACATACACCCATATCTATGACTCATATCGAGCCACATTTTCAGCATACCCTCTACTCTTTCTATAACACTAATCTCAATAACTATTTGAGATTCAACTAACATTTCCAATCTCCTTGAAATGGTTTACTCTAACTCAATAAGGAAAACGGTCTCACCGATTCCTGACTCACATTCTCTCTCAATTTACTCCTCTAATAGCAACATGCCATTTATTGATTTCTCATGTTTGCACACTCTCGTCGATTAGGTAGGAGAAACACTCATACAACACAAAGATGCCGACATTCAACTGTCTCAATTACGTTACATAACTCATTGACACTAGGATATAAATCCAGAATAATAAAATATCAGAAACTATCTCGAGTTTCACTCACGTGTCCTCTGGACTTAACATTTAACCCTCGACACTTTGGTCACACAATACCCTTTTCAGTTATTACATCACCTCAACTCTACAATGATTCTCTAAAATCTCGTCTATCTCTGCTTCTACCTCAGCGTATATATAAGGTTTTCACCAAATGTAGCACTATAATTCTCTACCAATAATAGCTCCACTTCATCTCAGTTTAACAACATAACTCATGTTCTTTCTCTCGATGTACTCAGTCATTACACCCTCTCGTATGTGGACAATCCACATCACGTTTCACTAAATCATTAGCTCTATCAAACTTGATGATTTATTATCAAATAAATTCTTATCACAACCTCATGTATTCCTCATGACACACCATCAGTAAGGATTTTACTCTTGTCATTTCTCCGTCATTATTACCTCAATCTTTTATTCATTTGAATGACACAAAATAGGTCATATATACAGCTCACCAAAATCTCTACACACGACTCAAAAATACTAACATCTAACACCGCAATCTCTGCGATGAATCATATCTCATCACTTGACTAGCTCTTTAATCTCAAGAAAAAAACTCAACATTATTATAACAAAATCTACTATCCATCGTCTCATACAAATAAGTAGTTTTGTTATCTCGACATTCACAAATTTCTCTCATTGGCAGTAATCGATTTGATTGCTAAGGAACGAATCCTATCAATCACAATTACAATTACTTTCCTCCTCTTTTTAACTCATATATTTTCATCATGCATTTATATAATTCTGTCTCATTCAACATGAAAGAAATCTCACACATTCTCAACATGACTAAGTGACAAACACACTTACTCACAATAACATTTCTCAACAGTATCACTCAATGTATTATCTCATAGTACCCCCGTACTGTTACTCAGCCTCTAATTCATCCTCTTCTCAACTTGCAAGGTTTCAAGCCATATAAGATTACCTCTATGTTCATATATATCCACATGCAAGGATAGTACATGTCTCATTAGTCCGCCTCACCATAAAGTATATGCCTGTCTACACACAAGCACAACACTGCGACACCACCCTGCCTTAACTCATAGTACCCCTTACCGTCCTCTGGTGTCGTCACTTACACTATCTTATAGTACCACGTACTGTCCTCCAAACTCACTACTCAACATTATCTCACAGTACCTCATACCGTTCGTCGACCTCATTGTTCAACACTCTCTCACGGTACCTCGTACCATTCTCTGTTCTAACCACTCAACGCTGTGTCACGGTATCTCATACCATTCTTTGATCAAATCATGGTATCTCGTACCATTTTCTGATTGCAATCCATCTCTTTTTTTGACTCTAGCGAGTCTCCCCTACGGTCTGGAGCCATATAGACTCACCGTCACTCCTCTTTTTGTTTGAGTCACAAATGTTCCCACTACTCTAACCACAAGATGCTCGTTATGTGGTTTCACATAAATATGTGGTCTCAATCGCAACTACTCAATATGTGACCCCACAGAATATGTGTCTCAATCACATTTACTCGTTATGTGGCCCCACAAAATATGTGGTCTCAACCACTTTTACTCGTTATGTGGCCCCACAAAATATGTGGTCTCAACCACTTTACTCGATATGTAGCCTCATAAAATATGTGATCTCAACCACATATATTAAGCAATTTACTCAAGCTCTAGGCCAATAAGGCCTATATGAACCACTCTAGGTTCTCTTAATTATAACCACAATGTACTCTTTATGTGGTTACTCAAATGTCATCTAACATCTCTGTCACAATTATCTCATTATGTGACAATTTCAAGTGACAAAAACTCAATACTCAACATACCTATTCACAATCAGGTATATTCACAATCAGGTATAATATGCATTCAACCACACACTCACCGTCTTCCTCAACTCACACTCTTTTGGCTATCTCAGCCATTCATTTTGATAATTTATAAGTACTAGTTATGTGGTCCCACAGAATATGTGGTCTCAACCACAAAGTACTCATATACAGAAATATTCTCACATCTATGAAATAACAAGCAATATATATACAATATCATAATTTATATATTTTTGACCATGTGTATACTCATTATACACACTTCTTCATGGTTGCTAAGTATTCACCAAGCAAACACTTATAATCTCAATTATACATAATCACTAAGTACCCATTATGTGATATGTAAACCTTTCCTCAAGTGGACACAAGATTCTCATCTCGATGTCGGTTACTACACTCTATAATAATAATTCTCTAACACATTTAATTTCAATTGGTCTTTTATGTGTCCACATATTTTACACATATTCTACTACATGTATTATTACAATTTAATGCATGCTACACCTTACAACGAACATGTTAAGTAAAGTTATTCACATAACTCATAACAACAAAATCACATCTTCTCGTTAGCTAAAACTTGCGTACTTCGGTACTCAACTTTTGAGTGTAATCGACTACACTCACATATCTCAACTCTTAGCTCATGCTTGGCTTATGCTCATACTTTTCTCATCATCAGTTGGAATTTCGCATCAACCGGGATCCCATTTCATCTTCAACTGGATCTCACCATCAGCCATAAACTCATTTCATCATCAGCTTGAATCTCTCCATTAGCTGGAATCTCATCTCGTCATCAGCTGGAATCTCGCCATCAGTTAGAATCTCATCTCTTCATCAGCTGGAATCTCGCCATTAGCTGGAATCTGATCTCATCATCAGCTGGAATCTCGCCATCAGTTGGAATCTCATCTCGTCATCAGCTGGAATCTCGCCATCAGCTAGAATCTCATCTCATCATCAGCTGTAGGTCCAACCGACTGTGACCAATTTCTCAACTCATACTCTTTTATCTGAAGCAGTATCTTTTCCAAGCATGTGATAGGGGCTCTCTCCTCTTTGGTTCAAGTCTAGGATTCAATTCTCAAAGACCTAGTTCACTTAAACCATGCTCTGATACCAACTTGTAACACCCGGTTTCTCAAACAAAATACACCCAAAAATTTTCAAACAATTATACATCAAAATGGGTATATTTGTACTCAAACCAAGGATCAAGATGTTATCAACATGAATATTTACACAAAAAGGTTCTTAAAAATTTTAACCAGGCATTACAATTTAAATTTAATTCAACTAAAGGACAGGCTCTAAGTTGTCCATCTCTCAATATCACATGCCTTCCCCTATCACAACTACAAATACCTGCAAAACAACACAACACTCAAGTGTAAGCTTATAAAGCTTAGTGAGTAATCTCAATCATATTCCAAAATCTCTCTCATCATTCTCCTTTGCTAGTCTCATTAGCAAATATTCACTTCCTCTAAACTCTAAAACCTGCAAACATATTAGCTTTTCAACACCAACTAATTAATAGTAATATCAACTCAATAATAAGTATCACAACTGATACTACTCATAAACTCAATCACACATACTCGTATATGCTCATTTCACAATCAATTATACTCATTATAACAACCATCATGGTTGTAGCAATCTAACTCAAGACTCTTTAACTCACACACTCTAACATATACTCTGCTCTTATACCCAAATGTAGACTGTAATTCGTTTCTTGTTATCCACAGATAACATAACCACTCTAACTCTAATCTAACGCAATATCATCATAACACACATATATGTACAACATATATATATACAACATGATATAACTCTTACTCAAGTATTCAAAATTACTCACCTAATATCGGCTTCATATGTGGAACTCCCAATTTACGCGTATCGGGCTCCTGTTCGCCAGACTTGGTTATATCACCATAGTCTAAATCAATTCTCCAACACCCATAATCATCTCAATAACATCTATCTCAAAGATGTATAAATCAAAAGAGGAAAAAGGAGTATAAACGGTAAATATCAACTCAATATTTACCGAAACCCCCAAATCCACGGTTCTACTCATTCAACCGTAGAAACTCGACAATAATCACACCAACGACTCTAGAGACATCCACTAACAATCTACTAACAACGTATATAACAATATATAGCTAAATCATGAAGATTGAACACTAGGGTTTAAAACCTCCAAAACCTAGATATACTCACCTCGACGAATTAGGAAGCAATAACATGTTTACGGGGTTAGATCCACGCTTCAACATGTTTCCCCATGAACGTCTAGGCTTGATTTGACAAAAAATCGCCATAGTTTTGCTCTGAATCGAATTTGGGGTCGTTTTCTTCGAAATGAAGTTTGCTGCGTATATATAGTCTGCAGCCGAAATATGACCCGGGTTGCAGAACCCGACCCGGGTTCCTTTACGAAAAATGTTCCGTTTACTCCTTGGTTGCAGCACGATCCGGGTTGATTACAGGACTCGGGTTCTACTCGGACACGACCCGGGTTATTGAACACGACCCGGGTTGGCTCTTTTTGACATTTTTCAAACTTAAACTTCTCCCAAAATGTCCTCTAACCACACTAATACATATAACAATTTAACTAATCTTAATTATACCAAGATTAGTACATAAGAGGGATTCCAACCTCTTCTCACTCGTCAACAACTCAAAACTCGAAGGAAATCACAAGGATCGCCACACCTTTTACGCTAAGCAAACTCATAGCAAGAATCATTCCTACTATAAGGTAATAACTCTATTTACCTTAATAAGCATCTTTAAATGAAAACGAGTCTTACACTACGCCTACAACTTTACCCATATTATAATGAGAAGACTCACCTGATCCACCAAGCTAGTCAGCACTTCTCACACGCGTCCTTAGATCCCGGCTACACAAGCTTCCTATTAAGGATAAACTTCACTTAGGTAATCCTAAAGCCAAAGAGGATAACCCTCTAAGACCGATACCCCAAATCTCTCAAGTTTGACCAAAAGTCAAGCTGGTCAAAAAGTCAATGGTCAACACAAAACTCAACCCTCACTTAGCGCCACCATCACTTAAGGATAGCGTCGCTAAGTCCTAATGTCACGAAAACCCAAATTCACAAAGATAGCATCGCAATCTCCATAGATAGAGGCGCTATTTACGTTGTTCAGCCTAAATCTTCCTAAAACTCTTAATCCGTTAAGCCAAGGTCTGAAAGTTTCCAGGACCCTTCCAAATAGTCACTAGATCCATAAAAAGCTAACTTTTCCATCCAAACATGACAATGCATGCAAATGATCAAGATCTAGGTCCAAATGAGCAAAAATATAACTTAAACACTCATGGGAGCTTGACATACTCCCATAATCAGCCTAGAACTTCCAAAGAAGGCTCAAGGGACATAAAGTTCCAACCTTTATCCATCTCAACCAAGGACAACACCAAAAAGGGACCAATACTTCATTTAAACCATAAAATCCAACTTAAACCACAAGAAGAAACCTTAAATCATAAAAACGTGGAAGCTTGCACTTACAAAGGTCCAGAGAACAGAGTCATTATTGATTCCCACTTGAAGAATACCTTGTAACACCACCATGAACCTTCTAACACCTTCATAACTTCAAAAACTCTTCCAAAAAGATCGAAAACATCAAGAATCACTCCAAGGAGGTTAGAGAGAGGCTTAGGACGTTTTTGGTAGTTGAAATGTGACAAAATGACAGCCACCCTAGGGTTTAGTGCCTTTATATATGGCCCAAATCTTGAAATCTAGGGTTTTTGCCCAAACAGTAGGTTAGCGTTGCTATCTGGAGATCGTGTCATCCCACAAACCTCCTGAACTTAGCGGCACTAATCCATAACTTAGTGATGCTAACTTCATAATTTCCTAAAATCTCATTCCATTAACATTGAACTTGGATATTCAGGATTAAGGACTTACATACTTGTTATGTGTGTTATGACAAGATCAATTTTAGTGCCTACAAGGATGTTAAAAATGGTAAAAAGCTCTTTCTGGGATATATAGCCACCACGGAGATCAAAGGTGTTCGAGATGTTATTCTTAAAATGACACCGGGGAAAGATTTGAAGCTTAGGGATGTTTTGTGTGTTCTAGAGCTTCATAAGATCTAGTGTCGAGATGGTTATTGAATAACTTCGGCTTTAAGGTTGTGTTTAAGTCAGACAAGTTTGTTTTATGCAATAGTGGCATGTTTGTGGGAAAATGATATGCTATGAATTGTATGTTTACAATGAATGTAATGGCAACAAATGAAATAAATAAAGCAAGTACCAGTTCTACTTATATGCTTCAGTTTTGAAATATCTAGCATGGCCGTTTAGGTCATGTAAATTACAATTCTATTCTTCCTTTAGTTAAACCAAATTACATACCAAAGTTTGATATTGACTTAAATCACAAATGCACCACGTGTGTTGAAGCCATACTTACTAGATTATCTTTCCAAATAGTTTAAAGTAACACCGAACCTCTTGCTTTATTTTATACCGATGTGTGAGATTTAAAATCAATTCCTACTAGAGGTGGGAACAAATACTTTATCACATTTATCGGTGATAACATAGAATATTGCTACATATATTTACCTAAGAGTAAATATGAAGCAATGGAGAAGTTCTTCTTGTGTAAAAATAAAGTTGAGAATCAACACAACAAGAAATTCAAGGTCGTTAGAAGTGATACAGAGGAGATTATGTTTATCCATATGCTGATTTTTTCTCTAAAATGGAATTCTCCATGAATTCACAGCACCCTATTCACCTCAACAAAATGGTATTGTTGAGAGAAATAACCATACCTTGAACGAGATGGTTAATGCCATGCTAATTAGTTCTGGTTTAAGTCAAAACATGTGGGAAAGCTATTTTAACTGCTATCTATCTTTTGAATAAGATAACCACAAAGGAAAAGATGAAACTGTTGGATTAAGGTGTCTAAGCCATAAATATAATTTAGAAATATACTTGAATTGACAGCAGCACAGTCCTTTTGGGTTGCCCTCATAACTAGAAAATGACTAGATGACTAATAAAGAGAGTGAGAGAGATGATTTATTAATATATTATGAGGATAATATATTAATTAGAAATTATAATAGTTGAGTAATAGACAATTAGGGCATACCTAATTGGGTTGGACGAAACCAATGCCTAAGGCCTTATGGGTTTCGAATTCCTTATTGGGTATTGGCATTATTTATGGTAATGATAAGTAGATTCAGTTATATGATAAAAGCCTTATCATATCAGGATCTTAAATAAGGCAGTTATACTCCTTATTGCTTATCACCTGGAGACTATAAATAGAGACCTCCTCCACCCCTCATATCATGCGTGCTTCCAAGTATCCTCCTCCATCTCTCTTGCTCATCTAGCTTGCTTAGTTTGGGTGTGAGCCATTAGAGGCACGACAATTATGGTGCTAGCTTCCAGAGATCAAAGGTATTAAAATTATTCATTTGTAATTTTAATCTGGCCTTAGTTATATGTTCAATTGAGAAAAACATAGACCCATATTAAGGTGCATGTGAACTTAAGAATTTAAGCTCATTGTTTGCATTGAACACATCAGTGGTATCAGAGCCATGCTGTTTTTTTGTTGAACTGCTATAATTGAAATTTGGATTTAAGGGTTTATCGAAATTAAACCCTTGCACCCATGATTGTCGATTTTGACAAGGGTTTTAGAAACCCTGGCCTCCACCCTGTGTTTTTTGAAAATTGCTGGCCTCCTCTAGGGTTTTTCTATTTTTGGTAAATATGATTAATTAATAAATGGAAACCGTTGGCCTAGTTTTTGAATTACCTAGTGGGCAAAGATTAGGATCAAAACTAATTGGATTAATTTTGTGATCCTTATTTGATTTAATTAATTTAATTAACAGTTAATTAAAAGACACAAATTAAATCAAAGATATTTTAAATTGTTTAAAATACATCTTATATATATTAATATAAGATTAATATTTATATATAAGATTAATTCAGTCAAATTTCTAGTATGCCTCATTCACAAAATTGGTGTTTAAGGGAGGTATAAAGAAACTGTCTATAAAATGACGGTTGAATGGGTGTCCACTCTCACCCACCGCTTCCTTAATCAGTGGAGTCTCGTTAGTAGAACGGATTTGATAGGACAAACCTAATCTCATTAAAAGTATAATGTTATTAGACAAAGTACTAGAACATTCAATAAAATCCCAATCTAGTTACTTTAGGAAAATGTGAAATGTATGCTAATCCATGAAATTGCACATTACACTTTATGAATCGTTAGTGGAGCATGTGTGGTTAACCGGCACACTAATAGGGATTCATAAAGAGTGGTAATTGGTATCTCATAAATTATCATTGTTGATGGAGCACGTGTGCTTCATCGACACATCAATCGAGATGATAAACGACATTAAGGTTACCAAGCAATTTACATGGTTATTCACATCTTGTTTGTGATCATCGGCATCCCAGTCACAAACGGAAGAGCATAATCCGAGATTAAACGTGCCATTGACTAATTTCAATGAATCTCAAAAGATCTAGGAATTTCACTTAATATGATTATCTTCCGTGGTGGAATTGGTAAATCGTCATTTACCTACCTTTATGTGATTTACAATTAGATACGGACATCCCTTTTCTAAGTTGTGAAATTACACAGTTGGATCCTAGCCTTGATATTTATCATTGGGTTAAATATTAAGGATTGCTCCTATCTAATCAAAACTACCTTCTTTTATAGATGTCTACTCCTGATGCTTCTGCTACTCCATCCGCTCCCCACTCCAACCATAACACCAACTTCACATCGATCCTTTCACTTTGTTCAAAGGTGACATTAGATGGAACCAACTATAACGATTGGATGTGTAATATCAAGATGGCGCTTAGGTTTGAGGACAAAGAGTATGTTCTCGAAAAGGAGCTCATCGAGATCAATCAAGAAACCGCTACTCCTGAGGAATGTGCCTCATACAAGAAACACTACGACGATGCTACCAAAGTGGCATGCATCATAGTCGTCACTATGGTCCCCAAGTTGTAAAGGTTCTATGAGGACTACTGGCCACAGGATATGAACAAGGACCTTATGGAAAAGAGCTCATCAGGAAAAGTATGAAGTGGTCAAAGCACTCATGGCTTGCAAAATGAAGGAGGGAGAGTCTGTATGCGGCCACGTGCAAAGAATGCAATGATACATGGAACGCCTTATGAAACTGAATATACATTTTGACGAGGAATTGGCTATTGACATAGTCCTAAACTCGTTGCCCAGTTATGATTAGTTTATCCTAGCTTATCATTTGAACAACAGCGAGACTACTCTTGCATAGTTACACAATATGCTGCAGACTGCTGAAGTTTGAATGAAGGGTAAAGTTGTATCCTCCGTTTCTAGCAACGCTCCGGTTCTGGCTATTGGACATGGAAATGGGAAGAAGAAGAAAGGTCCTCCAAAGCAAAACTCGAAGGGAAAGTCCCATTCCGGGTCATCTAGCAATGTCTCAAAGTCAAAGTCCGGTTCTGATGCTCCTCCAGTCTCGAATCCCAAAGAAGCCGATTGCTTCAACTGTAATGAAAAGGGACACTAGAAACTAAGTTGCCCTAAATACTTGCAAGACATCAACGATAGCAAAGTAAAGCCATCGTCAACAGTTATATACACTATCTCTAATAACTCATCATCATCTCATTCTTGGGTGCTAGATACAGAATGTGGTTTTCACATTTGTTCTGATCTACAGGGAATAAAAGAAAGTAAGGAGATGGAGCATGAAAGGATGAAATTGATCATGGGAAACAGGCAATCATCACATGTCACCAGGATTGGAGTTTATAGTCTTATGCTTAGTGATGATGTTAGATTAGATTAAATTGATTGTTGTTACTCGCCTGAAATGGCTCGTAACATTATTTCATTTCACGCATTATTTAGACAAGGATATAGATATTCATTTGACAATATGAATGGATCTATTTCGGCTTATAAGAATGGTGTTTTTATATTTAATGCCTTACCTTGTGATGGTGTATATGAAACTGTGATGTGTGTAGACAACTTAGGTAATAGTGTATTTCAAATTGATTTGTCTAACGGTTTACACAAAACATGCTTGTGGCATTGTCATGTTGGACACATTAACAAGAAACGCATTGCCTAACTCCAAAAGGATTGAGTGTTGGAATCATTTGACCTAAGGCCAGACGATGAATGCGAATATTGTCTTTTGGGAAAGATTACTAAATCACCTTTCATAGGATATTGTGAAAGAGGTGATGGTCCGTTGGATCTCGTACACACCGATGTGTGCGGACCCTTTTGATGAACCACAAGGGATGCAAATCGATTTTATGTGACTTTTACTGAGGATTACAACAGATATGGCTATATCTACTTAATCAAGCATAAGTCTGAAACCTTTGAAAGGTTCAAAGAGTTTAAACACGAAGTCGAGAATCAATTAGGCAGGAAGATAGAGATGCTCAGATTCGATAGAGGCGGTGAGTACCTTAGTATCGAGTTCCTAGACTACCTCAAGGGATGTGGAATAGTTTCACAGTTGACTCCTCTCAGGACACCACAATTGAATGGTGTGGCTGAAAGGCGTAACCGAACCTTGTTGGGCATGGTTCCTTTCATGATGAGTTAAGCTTCTCTTCCTATTCACTTCTGGGGGTATGCCTTAGAGAAAACCACCTATATCCTCAATCTTGTACCTATTAAAATGGATGCCAAAACAACTCACGAGATGTGGACATGGAAAGTTCCCTCGTTAGGACACATCAAGGTCTGGGGTTTTGAAGTCTTCGTGAGACGAGAGACTCATGACAAACTCGAGGCCAAAAGTGAGAAATGTTTTTTCATTGACTACCCAAAGCAGACCTTTGGATATTTGTTCTATAGACCTAGCAAGGACGTGCTCTTTGTAGCAGGAGGATGAGTCTTTCGAGAGAAAGAGCTCATATTCAAAGAGGACAGTGGGAGTATCATTGACCTTGAAGAAATTTAGGAGTCCACCAATGAAGTAACCTTAGATGATACTAGCACTCAACCTGAGGAAGTAGTTCTTGTTGAACCAGTAAACAGTTCATTACCTCCTAGACGCTCCGGTAGAGTTAGCATGCCACCTGAGTTTTATAGATTCCATATTACTGCATATGGTGACACGTTCGTCATTGATAGAACACCGGTGAATCTGGATGAGCCAGCTAACTACAGGGAAGCAATGGCAGGCCCTGAGGCTGCTAAATGGAAAGACGCAATGGACAGCGAGATCAAGTCCATATATGACAATCAAGTTTGGAACTTGGTTGAAAATGTACCAGGTCAAAAGACAGTGGGTGCAAATGGATCTTCAAGAAGAAGACCGACATGGATGGAAATGTACACACCTTTAAGGCTCGGCTGGTTGCGAAGGGTTTCACTCAAACCTCTGGGTTGACTGTTGAGTGTCGTAACCAACAAAATAAAAGAGTTGAAATATGGTTTTGGAATGATTTGTTAATTTACCAATATTTCGTGATTACACTACTTGTTATAAATACTAACTATGTAGTATAAATGGCAAGTAGGGTCGATCCACAGGGAGCGATGGTCTAAAGGATTACACCTTGATTTCACGGAAGTTAAACTTGTAAAGAAAGTAACCAAAGGGGGGGGGGTTTTGATGAAGAGTTGGACTACAATTATATAAATGTTGAGAATAAATAACTTGGGACAAAATATAGAATGATTGTTTTTATAATTTGGGGACAAATTCTGGTTTTGTATTTGTAGTCATATGATTGGAAATAACAATAAGAATGATGTTTATAACTTTAATCTTTCTAAGTTGGCACTTTGTGTATGCCGAAAGCTCGCACATACACCATTCACCTAATGTACCTTAGTCAAGAGAAGCTCGTTAACTAAGACTAATCTTTCTAATCAAATCTAGATGAGATCATAGAGTTTGAATGAAAGATTGCATTATGTTTTATGTGAATGTTCCCAACAATGTTCAATACTCCTAAACAAGCGTTGGAGCGTCAAAACATGAAATATGATTTTCACCAAGTAAAGATGATTGTCACAAATAACATTTTATAAAACAATTACGGATTTTATAATTTGTATGACTAGATTGATTAATATTTGAGATCAAATGGCCAATATGAAATAAAAAAAAAACCAAACACTTGTTAATTTTCAAAATCATATCACTAGAAAGAGATAAAATTAAACATCAAACTTTATATTAAATCACAATCATAATCCTTAATACAAAACCAGAAAATAAGGTTACTAGCCACTCATGACTAGTAAAAGAGAAATAGACTTACAAAATGAAGATAATCCACACTTGAAGTTGCACACAAACACAAACACAATGTATCTAGAGAGTATTCAGAAGATAATGGAATAAGGGATGGTTCTAAGGCTAACCAAGCACATCTATTTATACTAACACACCAAGGGTAAAATGGTAAATTGAACAATGGCAAACATCATCATTCCAAGACCCACTTCCTTCATCACATGGCCTCAAAATCAGGTTGGATCTGCATTTGGTCGTGTAGCATGAGGATGACAGCACAAGAAGGAATAAACAACTCAAAGTGGGCCAAAAAGCAGATCTGGTCACCAGGAAAAGTTACACGGCCGTGTAACTTCTTGGGCCAAGATTACATGGTCGTGTAATCCTGCAATTCTCCTGGACTTCCCTTGAGCTGACGTGGCATCATTCGTGGCATAACAAAGTTACACGGCCGTGTAACTTTTGCCCATAAAGTTACACGGGCCGTGTACACTACTGACTTCGGGATGAGAATTTTGTAATTTCTTCGTTTGAGCTCCGTTTCTTCTGAAATTTCTTGTGTAGCCTCCCATTGCCATCCAATACAAGATTCATCCCTCAAAAGCACCTGCAAACAACCACAAAGTGTGAAAGTAGATTGCTATTCTTGAAATCCCGAAAAACATGAAAATATGCAATAAAGAGAATCAAATGCAAGACGAAACAAGGATAAAAAGGTATGAAAACATGCCTAAAAATACACTTAACAAATATCCCCAAGCTTAGACTTTTCTTTTCCTCAAGGAAAACAAGGATCTAAACAATGCGGATAACGAACTACAAAGTAGAAAAAGAATAGACACCTTAGGTAGCAACCAAGACAACATCAATCATAACTAAAAATCATGTCAATTTGGACCCTACGCACATATAAGTTAGACCATCTATTCAAAACAAAAGACCATTAAAAGGAACAAATTTTTATCAATTACTTAGCATACGCACGTCGGGACAAAATATAAACTCACACATGAAACCTTCACTTATTATTCAAAGTGTCTCGCAAGCAAAGGACGTGCTCACAATTGTTCACTCCTCTCGTGTTTAATCACTCATGTCACAAGATGTGTGACCTTGCAAGCTCCATTTTCAATATTTGGCTATAAACACTCATTTTTAAAGGAGGGGCGCTCGGATATCGAATCTAGGAAGCTTATACTAAGTTGACTTTGCTCAAGTCCTCCAACCGACCTCATTTGCATATTTATTTATTAAACACATGATTTTCCAAAACAGAGGGACAAAAATTTACAACTCGATTCCTATTTACAAATGATAGATACCTAGACGACCGAAACAACTAAATCTTTTAAACTTCAAATTGACCCAAGATGTATGAAGATTTTTTAAAACATGGTCAATGTATGAAGTTGTAACTAGATCAAAATTAGATTTAGTTGTTGAAAGCAAAAAGGATGAAATGAGGCTTTCAAACAAGTAACCGCTTATTTGTATTTTTGTGGAAAATTTTCTTTTTAAAATGACTCGAGTGATCACTTGGTTCGGCCTTTTTTTTTATTTGACCAATCTTTTAGAACCAAGTGAAACAATATCTGGATTTTCACCATAAAAAGAATTTCACAAAATTTTTGCTAAAATGATTAGACAAAATATTTTTATGCTATTTTTGTAATCATAATAAAAATTTAAACACACTAATGACCAAAATAATATAAACAAGGTCATATGACATCTATTAACACCTAGTACCACACAAAACCAAAAAATGTAGAAAATAAGATTTTTGTCCATGACTTTGGAAAATCGCGATTTTGAGATAAACCTTATGTTCAATATACAATATGCAAATGTGTGGTCATGAGGGGGGACTAGTGCAACTTCCATAGTATTTCTCCTAGTCGATTACACACATTGATGAACTCACGGGTGAATAAAGCGTTCTTTGCTAGAATAGTTTTGATTCAATTTCATGTGTGTTTTATAATTCTCCCAATCGTATCTATGCTAGAAAATTAATAAAAAGAAGTTCCTAATGAAGATCTAGGGTTTCAAAAGATGGTGATGTTGCATGTAGATAGGGGACAAAAATACAAGAAGTTTAACTATAAGATGTATTATGGTTGCAATTTAAAGGTGTCACATAGATGAGAAGCAAGAGATAACAAAAATGCATGCAAAAGTTTAAAAATATGCAAGAAATAAAATATTTTTGAATTTTTGTTGTTTTAATTTTTTTTAGAAGGGATTTATTTCCCCATCCTCAAGCTTAAAATAAAGCAGTGTCCACAATGCATTAGGGAAGGAGATAGAAACAACCTACTGAGGGTCGGGGAAGGGTCCCCGTGGCGGAAATGGAGGGTAAGGGTATGGTGGGTAATATGGGTAAGGTGGGAATTGAGGGGGTTGGAGTGGTTGGCTTCCAGGCTGCTGCTGCTGCTGCGGTGGCTGATGTGGGTGCTGCTGTTGCCATGGGTTAAAGGCAACGGATCTTTGTATGTCAGAGAGGATAGACATAACATCTTGGTTATGTTTATACTGGTTCTCTCTAAACTGCTCAAAGTCTTGGCGTAGCTCCATTTGATTTGTGTCAATTTCACCAAGATTATCATAGATGTTTTGATAATCTAGGCGAAGATTCCCAAGTTGGGAGTTGATGCTAGAAAATTCCTCCATGTAAAGATTGTGCTCGGGAGGAAATGAGCTAGCAGAACTTGAAGGGCCGGGCTCTTGAGGCTGTCTCTGGGGCTGTCTAGGGGGTGGGTTGGGTTCTTGAGGGGGTAGGTTGGGAGGGGGTAGGGGTAGGCCCATGTTGGAAGGAGGCTTCCAATTTGTGCTAGAGACTGGGTTGGCTAATCGAAGTATTCAGGCGTTTCGGCTGTTCACCCGCAGATAATCTCATCCATCGGCTTGCCAAATTTCGTCGGATTCGGGACGTCGAAATAACCTCATACCCTCAAGAACATCAAAGGTGAGGTATCGCTCACCTCTGACTATCTCAAGGTTATCAGGAAATCTGATGCCCAGGGATGGATGTTTGGCTATTAATGTGATAATGCCACCGCAATGGACCTGGCCAGATGAACTTCTACTTAATTTAAGTAGTTTGTACATGATCCAGGATCCAAAATTTGGCGTTTTAGGTCCTGTATTGATCATGCAATAGAGAAGCTCAAGCTCATTTAGGCCGGCCTTGCTTATCTCTTCTTGTGGGAAGAAGATAGAAGCAATGATGCGGTGGGTGACTTTGAGGACGGGGTGGATGATGCTGGAGGCCTTGGCATTACTGGGACGGTAGAAGTTTTCTGTGGAAATTTTGGTCCAGAAAGTGCCAACTTCTCGGTGGAACAGTTTGTTCAGTTTGCCTCGTTGGTCATATGTGTTGGCGACCGGTGCGCCAATAAGTTCACACAATTGGGTTTGTATGATTTGGTATGACCTGTTGAACATTCTAAAAGATAAAACTGTAGTATGAACGTTAAATTCGACAGACGATAAAAATTCAATAGTGGGGTTGGAATAGCTCTTTTCGCTTATATTCATCAACCCTTCCCAACCAACATTGGACAGGAGTTTGCATACTCCTGCCTCTATATGTAAGTCTCGCAAAGTTGGGACGTCTACGAATTTTTGGGCTTGCCCAATTCGTTCCAAGAAGTTATAAAAACGGGCCTCTTGGGCATCGGTCATAAATGCGATACCCGCATCACCCATTTCATAATCCTGCTGTTCGGGCTCCTCATCGGAAGAGCCACTAGAGGCCGAGTATACGATTTGCCTTTTACTACCCCTAGAGTAGGTACGGGACGATGATGCCATATATATATATATATATATATATATATATATATATATATATATATATATATATATATATATATATATATATATATATATATATATATATATATATATATATATATATATATATATATATATATATATAGTTTTTAACAAAGGAAATTGAACAAAAATAACACACAAACAAATAAAATAAACAAATTTAAACACAAAGGCTTCCTAATTCAAATTCAAGAACCAATTATCTAGCCAAAAATCAAATATTATGAAAATTTTGAGTTTGGAAAGAATGTACCAAATTGAAGCTTGCACAATGGTGGTTTGGTCTTGATTTCTCCTATTCTTGCCTTCCCCAAGCTTGAACCTAAACAATTACAACAATTTAGCATCAAAAATCAAAACCCTCATTTTCTAGGGTTTCAAGAGATTTTGAATTTAACCATGGAAAATGTTGTTTCTTGTGCTCAAAATAAAGGAAAAGATGAGAAATAATGGAACTAACCTTTGGATTTTAACAAAACAACAAGTAATTGGAAGAAGAAATGAGAAAATCGAATTTTTCTTTGTGGTTATCGGACTCGGCAGGAGCTATGGAGCAAAATCGTAGCTTTGGAATGAATAAAATGAAGTGTTTGCCTTATATAATGTGCGAAAATGACCAAAATACCCATGGCTTAAGTTACACGGCCGTGTAATTTAAGCCCTATAATTTACACGGTCGTGTAATGTGATGTTTTGACCATTTGAGATTTTTGACCATTATTTCAAGTTACACGGTCGTGTAATAGTATACACACATATTACACGGTCGTGTAATGTTGAGTTTTTACCGATACTCTTTTTTTTTTACCTTGTATAAGTTACACGGCCGTGTAACTTCAAGGCATAAAGTTACACGGTCGTGTACCCTACTGTTACGTTTTTTTGTTTTTCGTATCTTGAGCCTCGGTAGTCCGTTTTCATTTCAGATCGTTTTCTCACATAGGTAATTGAAAGTTATAAACAGAAAAATTATAAAAACACAAAAAATCACATTTTTAAAAATTGACAAAAATACCCCCGAGTTGCCTCCCGGTTAGCGCACTTGTTTAACGTCGTTGGCTCGACGCATGGCTCCCAAAATTTGACTATTGGGAGCGGGCCGGCTCGTCTAATTTTTCGTCTTCAACGTTTTGCTCGACGAAATTTTCGTAGAAAGGTTTTAGCCGGTGGCCATTTACTTTGAAAATTTTTCCAGTCGTGTCGCTTCTTATTTCTACTACACCATAAGTAGAAATATTAGTTACAATGAATGGTCCCACCCATCGGGACTGAAGTTTTCCTGGAAAAAGTTTTAGACGGGATTGAAAAAGTAATACTTTTTGGCCAATCTCAAAGCTCTTTCGTGTATTGATTTTCTCATGGAAGGCTTTGGTCTTTTCTTTGTATATTTTAGAATTTTCATAGGATTCGTTTATTATTTCTTCCAATTCTTGGATTTGAAGTTTCCTATGAATTCCGTTTTCTACAAAGTTTTGATTTAAGCGTTTGATGGCCCAATACGCTTTGTGTTCAATTTCTACCGGTAAATGGCATGCTTTTCCAAATACAAGACGGTAAGGAGACATACCTATTGGTGTTTTATATGCGGTGCGGTATGCCCAAAGAGCATCGTCTAGACGGATACTCCAATCCTTACGACTCGTACTTACCGTCTTTTCCAAAATGGACTTGATTTCTCGATTGGAGATCTCGGCTTGTCCATTTGTTTGTGGATGGTAAGCGGCGGAAACTCGATGTAGGACTCCGTATTTCTTGAAGAGCGCCTCTATCGTTCGGTTGCAGAAATGTGATCCTCGATCACTTATAAAAGCTCTCGGCATTCCAAATCGACTGAAAATGTTAGCTTTTATAAAATCTGCAACTACTTTGGAATCGTTAGTCCGAGTGGCTTTTGCCTCTACCCATTTAGAGACATAATCCACTGCTAGAATTATATACATATTTCCAAAGGATGACGGAAACGGGCCGATGAAATCTATACCCCATACATCAAATATTTCGCAGAAGAGTATGGAGGTTAGTGGCATTTGGTCCTTTGGTCTAAGGTTTCCAACTTTTTGACATTGCTCGCAAGATTTGCAAAACTTGTAAGCATCGGCAAAAATAGTGGGCCAATAAAATCCAGATTCTGAAGGGTTTCTATGCAATCAATGAACACAAAATAACCTAAGGTTCACATGCAACCCTAATATTGATCTATGTTTTCTTCTATGAAGATTAGAACTAAGAACCTAAAGGATACAATTCAATTCTAAAGAAGAATCAAGAAAAACCAACCTTAGATCTTATGATCCTTTTAAGCAGCAGCAAAATTATCCTGCCTCAGATGAAAGTCACACCCAGGGGATGGAAGAATCAGTCCAGCAGAGTAAATCCAGAGAGAGGTGGCGTGAAGAATGAGGTGCCAGGGGGTTCCTTTTATAGCCTCCTAGGGTTACACCTGAAACCCTAAGGAGCCTCCAATTGGACAAGGCTTTTGACCACTTGGACCAGGCTTACCAAACCCTAATTAGGGTTTCGCCAAACCCTTGGAGGAGCCTCCAAGTTGGCGCCACTTTTGGTCCCTGGTTTTCCTGGCCAGTTATTCAACTATTGAATAAATGCCATACCAGTCCCTGCACCTTTTTAATTAATTAATTTAATCTCCAAATTAAATCCAATTAATTCTAGATTAAATCTCAATTAATTAATATAGTTTCTAATTAATATATTAGCACTTAAATATATTAATAAACCATATATATATTTTTCTATTGATTTATTATACAATTAATAAATCAACTATTCTCTCTACTGAACTATCTTTCCTCCACCCATGAGGGCAACCCAAATGGACTTTGCTTTTAACCATAAGATAAAAGTTCAATTACAAGTCATGGCTTAGACACCTAATCCAACAGTCTCCCACTTGGATAAGTCTATGACTTTAATTGTCTGAACTCTGACCCAGTCAGTTCTGTCCAAAGATAAGTGATCAGATGATCCTCCGTCCAACAAGATATTTTCAGACCCAAGACATGGATAAAATCAATCTGGTCTGATTCACTGTTCCTCGATTTCCGATTTGCATATGACTCTTAGACTACCAATTTAGTCCCGGTTGGCCAACCATTTTAGTCAACTTCAAAATCATCGAGAGGCCTACAGATATCTGTTTCCCGTTAGGGTCAAGGGACGAATAAACTTCGACTCATATACTTATGTCTTTTACCAGACAAATCACTCACAACAATACGTTTTATAACACCGAGTTACCGATGCGTTTTCATATTATCAATGAACAACCGTCTAATAAATCATAACTCATATGTCTTAGCTTAAAGATCAAAAGATATTATCGTCTCAACATTGCTCGTGATGTAATCCATGAAGCAATCCATTGAGCGCGGGTTTATCCAATACTCAAATCTCCATTTCCAAGTACTCACGAATGGTTCAGCAATCCAATTGCAATGTCTAACTCCTTAGACAATCTATTACCAATTCATGACAGTCTTACTTCACACTTACTCCCTTAAAGTGTAATCGACTGTGGATATTTGAATAATCCAATTATTCAGGAAGTAAAACATGCAAAATGAAACACAATGATAAAGTACTGACAAGAGTAGTGAACCATAATAAATCTCTATTATTAAATCACAAGAGTCAAATACAATACATTGTTACAAGTTTCGAACCTATCTAATTACTAAAACTTATATCATCTCTTAATCCAATGCTCCTAGCATGCTGATTATGCTTAATCCTACTCAGAGCCTTTGTCAAGGGATCTGCAGGATTATCTTCCGATGATACCCTCTTTACAAGGAGGTGACCTTCTTCTACCCTATGCCTGATGTAGTGGTACTTTCTGTCGATATGTCTGGACTTTCCATGATCTCGCGGTTCCTTTGTCAAGGCGACCGCACCTTCATTATCGCAGAACAGTTCCAAGGGCTCCTGAATACTCGGGACTACTCCAAGGTCACCGATAAAGTTCTTCAGCCAAGCCGCTTCCTTTGACGCTTCACTTGCTGCTATGTACTCTGATTCGCACGTGGAATCAGCCACTGTTTCTTGCTTGGAACTTTTCCAAGTAACTGCTCCACCGTTCAAAAGGAATACCCAGCCCGACTGAGACCGACCACTGTCTCTATCCGTCTGAAAGCTGGCATCTGTATATCCTTCAACTCTCAAGGTATCACTGCCACCGAGGACTAACACCATGTTCTTTGTCCTTCGCAGATACTTGAATATATTTTTTTACAGCTATCCAATGCGCCCTTCCAGGGTTACCCTGGTACCGACTGACCATGCTTAAAGCAAAAGCCACATCAGGGCGAGTACACGTCATAGCGTACATGATCGATCCCACAGCCGAAGCGTATGGTACTCGACTCATCTCAGCTATTTCCTCGTCTGTACTCGGACTTTGAGTCTTACTCAGCTTCGCATTATTTTGGATAGGCAGCTCTCCCTTCTTGGAATTTTCCATACTAAACCTCTTTAGTACCTTATCCAAGTATGTACCCTGACTGAGTCCAATCAGTCTCTTCTTCCTATCTCTCAATATTCTAATCCCAAGAATATAGGCAGCCTCTCCTAGGTCCTTCATGGCGAAACATTTCCCAAGCCAAGCCTTAACATCTTGCAAGGTTGGAATATCGTTTCCCATGAGCAGTATGTCATCGACATACAGCACCAGAAAGGTGACTATACTCCCACTAGCCTTGACATATACGCAGGACTCATCCTCGCTCCTAAAGAAGCCAAACTCTTTGACTTTCTCATGGAAACAAAGATTCCAGCTGCGAGAAGCTTGCTTCAATCCGTAGATTGATCTCTCAAGCTTACACACCTTATTAGGATACTTTGCATCGACAAAACCCTCTGGCTGATTCATGTAAACATCCTCAGTCAGCTTCCCATTAAGGAAAGCGGTTTTGACGTCCATCTGCCAAATTTCATAGTCATGAAATGCAGCTATGGCCAGCATAATCCTAATAGACTTTATCTTAGCTACTGGTGAGAAGGTCTCGTCATAATCAACCCCTGGGGTTTGAGTAAAACCCTTCGCAACTAGTCTTGCCTTGAAAGTGTGTACCTTTCCGTCCATGTCTGTCTTCTTCTTGAAGATCCATTTGCACCCGACTGTCTTTCGACCCGGTACATTGTCAACCAAGTTCCAAACTTGATTGTCATACATGGACTTGATCTCGCTATCCATGGCCTCTTTCCACTTGGCAGACTCAGGGCCCGCCACTGCTTCCTGGTAGTTAGCTGGTTCATCCAAATTTATCAGTGTCCTATCACTGACAAAAGTGTCCCCATCCGAAGTTATATGGAACCCATAAAACTCGGGTGGCATGCTAACCCTACTAGAACGCCTAAGAGGTAAGGATACATCTGTCGGGCCAACAGGAACTTCTTCCTCATGTTGGTTGCTAGTTTCTCCTAAGGTTGCGTCATCTGATGACTCTTGAATTTCTTCCAGATCAATGGTACTCCCACTGTCCTCTTTGAATACGAGCTCTCTCTCTCGAAAGACTGCTCGTCTAGCTACAAAGACCACGTCCTCGCTCGGTCTGTAGAATAGATATCCAAAGGACTGTTTGGGATAACCAATGAAGAAACACCTTTCGCTTCTGTCTGCGAGTTTGTCTTGAGTCTCTCGTCTAACGAAAGCCTCACAACCCCAGACCTTGATATGTGCTAACGAGGGAGCTTTCCCCGTCCACATCTCATGAGGTGTTTTCGCAACCTTCTTAGTTGGGACAAGATTGAGGATATGGGCGGCAGTCTCTAAGGCATACCCCCAGAAGTGAATGGGAAGTGAAGCTCGACTCATCATGGAACGAACCATGTCCAACAGGGTTCGGTTGCGCCTCTCTGCAACACCGTTCAACTGTGGTGTCCTGGGAGGTGTCAACTGCGAAACTATTCCGCATTCCTTTAGATAGTCCAGGAACTCGATACTTAGATACTCTCCGCCTCTGTCGGATCTGAGCATCTTTATCTTCCTGCCTAATTGATTCTCTACTTCGTTCTTAAACTCTTTGAATTTTTCAAAGGTGTCCGACTTGTGCTTGATCAAGTAGATGTAACCGTATCTACTAAAATCGTCGGTAAAAGTCACGTAGAACCGCGTGCCATCCTTTGTGGTTGATCTGAATGGACCACACACATCCGTGTGAATAATGTCCAATAGACCCTCACCTCTTTCAAAAGACCCTTTGAAAGGTGATTTAGTCATCTTGCCCAACAGACAAGATTCGCATACATCATCCGACTTGAGGTCGAATGATTCCAACACTCCATCCTTTTGGAGTTGGGCGATGCGTTTCTTGCTGATGTGGCCGAGCCGACTATGCCACAGACATGCCTTTTCCACGTCACTAGTAGAATCAATATAATTTACACTTTGTCCTAGATTGTCAACACATTTCACAGTTTCATACACACCATTACAAGGATAAGCAGTAAAATTCAAAATACCATTTTTGAAAACAGAAATAGATCCAATATTATTATCAAAAGAAAAATGAAATCCTTGTCTGAATAATGCGTGAAATGAAATAATATTTCTTGCCATTTCTGGCGAATAGCAACAATCTAATAAATCTAAACAAACTTCACTACTAAGCACTAAACTATAAACTCCAATCTTGGTAACAGGGGACGATCTCCTATTGCCCATGATCAAGTTCAGTCTACCGTGCTCCACCTCCCTGCTTTCCTTTAGGCCCTGCATATCAGAACAAATGTGAAAACCACATCCTGTGTCAAGGACCCAAGAATTAGAAGATGGTGAGTTTTTAGAGATAGTGTATATACCTGCTGTCGATGGCTTTACTTTCCCATCCTTGACATCCTGCAAGTATTTGGGGCAGCTTCTCTTCCAATGACCCTTTTCTTTGCAGTAGAAACAGTTTGCTTCATCGGGGTTGGCCACACAAGGAATTTGGGAAGTCTTGGTTCTCGAGCCATTACTGGATGACCCGGCTTGAACCTTTTCCCTCCAATTTTGCTTAGGAGGGCCCTTCCTTTTCTTTCCTCTGCCACTTCCAATGGCTAGAACGGGCTGATTAACCGAGGGTACACTTTTACCCTTCATCCCGTCTTCAGCTACTCGAAGCATGCGATGCAACTCAGTCATATTAGCCTGATTGTTGTTCAAATGATAAGCCAGCCTGAACTGGTCATAAGAACTCGGCAACGAGTTAAGCACTATGTCAACGGCCAACTGTTCCGGTACAGGCATCGCAAGCTTTCTAAGCCGCTCCACGTAACCTTGCATTCTTTGCACATGAGTGCAGATGGACTCTCCATCTTTGGGTTTGCTGTTCGTGAAGTCCTTGACCACTTCGCACCTTTCGATGCGCTCTTGCTTGCGGAACTTTTCCGCTAGCTCCTTGTGCATCTCATAGGGCCAGTAGTCTTCGTATATTCTCTGCAATTCGGGGTTCATTGTGGCGATCATGATGCAGGCCACTTTGGTTGCATCATCAGTATGTTTTTGGTACGAGGCAATTTCCTCGGGAGTAGCAGTTTCGGGGTCGACATCGACAAGCTCGGTCTCGAGAACATACTCTTTGTTCTCATACCTCAGAGCCATCTTGATGTTTCTAATCCAGTCATTATAGTTTGTCCCGTTCAATTGAACCCTGGAACATAGTGAGAGGATTGAGGGAACACTGGAGTTTGATTGGGGAGCGGATTGATCAGCAGAAGACATCTATAAAAGAAGGTAAGTTTAATTAGATACTTGTCGGTCCTTATAATAACCCAATATAAAATAAGGCTAGGATCCAACTATAACAATTTGCAACATAGAAGAGGGATGCCGTAATCTATAAGCAAATTTTATAAAGGTAGGCGAATGACGATTCAGCCGATTCCACCGCGGAAAAATAATCTTATTATAAATGGAATTCCTAGTTTCTTATGAGATTTATTGAACTGTTCAATAGCATGTTTAATCTCGGATATGCCCCACCGTTTGTGACTGGGATGCCGAGGATCACAAACCGGGTGTGAATAACCATGCAAATTAGCTTGGTGCTCTCGGGATCCATTATCATCTCAAATTGATGTGCCGGTAAACCACACACGCTCCATCAACAATGATAACACCCGAGACACCCATTGCCACTCTTTATGAACCCCTATTGGTGTGCCGGTAAACCACACACGCTCCACCAACGTTTCATAAAGTGCAATGTGCAATTTCATGGGGTAGCATCAAATTCACATTTTCCTAAAGTAACTAGATTGGGATTTGTTTTAGGGTTCTAGTACTTTCAATTATAGCATTATACTTTTAAGAGGCTTAGCGGTTCTATCATACCCGTTCAGCTAACGACACTCGACTGACCAGGAGAGCGGTGGGTAAGAGTAGAAACCCATTAGACTAACATTTTATAGTCAGTCGCCTTATACCCTCTTTATAGGACAGTTTTGTGAATGAGGCTTACTAGCGGTAGACTAACCAATTTTCTTATACATATTAAATTAACTTTTAATTTTAAATATATATAAGATATATTTTAATCTCATTAAAATATCTTTAGAATTAATTAAATTCTAATTTTCTCAAATTATTCTAATTTTTCTTGAAAATTTTAATTAATTCTTAAGGCAGATTTAATTTGCCTTTAATTAATCAATTAATTAAATTAATTAAATCTAGGTTACAGATTACCAATTAATCAAATTAATTAACCTGTAATGGTCCCATGAATTTCGAAAATTACAAGCCAAGGAATTAGGGTTCAAGTTATTTTAGTTGATTTAGATACCAAAAATAACAACACATAATTAAGGCAAGCAAATCAAGCATTCAAGGGGGACCAAGGGAGGGTGGCGGCTAGGGTTAGGAAACCCTAGCCTTGGGATCGATTTTGGCCTCCTCCCAAGGGTTAATTTTCGCCAATAACCCTTAGGCACAAAACAATTCAAGCAGTTCATAATCAAACACAAGAAAACAAGCTAGCTCTGATACCACTGAAGGGTTTCTATGCAATCAATGAACACAAAATAACCTAAGGTTCACATGCAACCCTAATATTGATCTATGTTTTCTTCTATGAAGATTAGAACTAAGAACCTAAAGGATACAATTCAATTCTAAAGAAGAATCAAGAAAAACCAACCTTAGATCTTATGATCCTTTTAAGCAGCAGCAAAATTATCCTGCCTCAGATGAAAGTCACACCCAGGGGATGGAAGAATCAGTCCAGCAGAGTAAATCCAGAGAGAGGTGGCGTGAAGAATGAGGTGCCAGGGGGTTCCTTTTATAGCCTCCTAGGGTTACACCTGAAACCCTAAGGAGCCTCCAATTGGACAAGGCTTTTGACCACTTGGACCAGGCTTACCAAACCCTAATTAGGGTTTCGCCAAACCCTTGGAGGAGCCTCCAAGTTGGCGCCACTTTTGGTCCCTGGTTTTCCTGGCCAGTTATTCAACTATTGAATAAATGCCATACCAGTCCCTGCACCTTTTTAATTAATTAATTTAATCTCCAAATTAAATCCAATTAATTCTAGATTAAATCTCAATTAATTAATATAGTTTCTAATTAATATATTAGCACTTAAATATATTAATAAACCATATATATATTTTTCTATTGATTTATTATACAATTAATAAATCAACTATTCTCTCTACTGAACTATCTTTCCTCCACCCATGAGGGCAACCCAAATGGACTTTGCTTTTAACCATAAGATAAAAGTTCAATTACAAGTCATGGCTTAGACACCTAATCCAACAGATTCAAGGACCTTATGGGCCGTTCTTTTAGGACCAAAATGCCCTCCACAGGCTTCAGCATGACAGAAGTTTAGAATAGAGTGTACCTCACGGAGATCTACGCATCGCCTTATGATTTGGTCTGGACAAATTTTCCACAAGTAAGGCTCATCCCACACATAGTGTTTTGAATCTTTCTTTAGTTTGTCTTTTTGAGCTCGAGTGTAGTCTGATGGGAAATTTTTCGTAACCAAATAGTTTACCATGTCAGCATACCATGGTGTGATTGTCTGGTTGGTAAGCAGTTGTTCATCTGGGAATGAATCATTTAGCGGGGTTGGATCTTCATTGTTGATGATCCTACTTAGATGGTCTGCAACTAAGTTTTGCTTTCCGCTTTTATCTCGGATCTCCAGATCGAACTCTTGAAGCAGTAGGACCCAACGAATGAGCCTAGGCTTCGCATCTTTCTTTGTCATCAAATACTTTAACGCTGCATGGTCAGAAAAAACAATGACTTTAGTTCCCAACAAATATTGTCGGAATTTTTCCAAAGCAAATATGATGGCAAGAAGCTCCTTCTCTGTTGTTGAATAGTTGCTTTGGGCGGGGTCCAATGTTTTCGAAGCGTAGTATATGACGTGGGGGACTTTGTCCTTCTTTTGACCCAACACCGCCCCTACCGCATGATTACTTGCATCACACATAATCTCGAACGGTAGACTCCAATCTGGCGGTTGAATGATGGGTGTGCTTACCAACAGGTTCTTCAAAGTTTCAAAGGATTGTTTGCATGCGTCAGAAAATTCAAACTCTACGTCTTTTTGTAGAAGTTCACACATCGGTCTTGAGATCTTTGAAAAGTCTTTGATGAACCTCCTATAAAAACCTGCATGACCAAGAAAAGAACGGACCTCTCGGACACATTTTGGGTAGGTTAGAGTTTTAATAACATCAATTTTTGCTTTGTCAACCTCTAAACCCTTTGCTGAAACAACGTGTCCTAGTATGAGTCCTTGGTCAACCATAAAATGACATTTTTCGTAATTTAAAACCAAATTGGTTTCAATGCATCTTTTCAAGATTTTTGTCAAATTATTTAAGCACTCTTTAAACGAATTTCCATACACAGTAAAATCATCCATAAACACCTCTATAATTTCTTCAACGTACTCGGAGAAGATACTCATCATGCACCTTTGGAATGTGGCGGGGGCATTGCAAAGCCCAAAAGGCATCCGCCGGTACGCAAACGTGCCAAAGGGGCATGTGAACGTTGTTTTCTCTTGATCTTCCGGTGCAATGGGTATTTGGTGAAAACCTGAATATCCATCTAGACAACAATAATGAGTTTTTCCCGCTAACCTTTCCAACATTTGGTCGATAAAGGGTAGTGGGAAATGATCTTTACGAGTAGAGGAGTTTAACTTTCGGTAATCAATACAAACACGCCACCCGTTTGGCACACTGGTGGGTACCAACTCACCTTGCTTGTTTTCCGTCACCGTGATTCCGGTCTTCTTTGGGACAACCAGGATCGGACTTACCCACTTGCTGTCTGAGATTGGGTAAATCATTCCTGCGTCCAATAGCTTAAGAATCTCCTTTTTCACCACCTCCATCATGGGTGGATTGAGTCTTCTCTGGGCTTCTCTTGACGGTTTGTACTCATCTTCCATGAAAATCTTGTGCATGCACATCGATGGGCTAAGTCCTTTGATGTCGGCTATTGTCCAGTCGAAGGCTTCTTTGTAGTTCTTTAGCAGACCCATCAATTCTTTTTCTTCTTCTTCAGACAGTTTGTTGGAAATGATGATTGGTAATGTATCCTTTTCACCCAAGTACATGTATTTTAAATGGTTGGGGAGATCTTTTAATTCCAACTTTGGTTCCTGTGAAATGGAAGGAAGAAGTTTTTCGTTAGAAATTTGCAATGGCACTTTTGGCAAATCATACCTTGCTTTCTTTTGGTGGTCTAGGTATGATGCGATTTCCAAGATTTCTTGACTTAGATCGAACTTCTCGATAAGCTCCTTTGTCTTCTCCTTGTCTAAATTTTTGTTTAAGACTAGAGCTAATAAATCAGTGTTAGACAATTCGAAACATTCTTCAACTAATGGGTTGATTACATCAAGAAAATTTAAAGACGAAACGGTTTGTGGATAACGCATAGCATCAAAAATATTGAAATTTATGATTTCTCCATCAAATTCCATGGAAAGCGTTCCATTGAAAACATCAATTTTTGTTCTTGCTGTGCTCATGAAAGGTCTTCCCAAGAGTATAGAACAAGAATTTGATGTTTCGTCTCCACCCATATCCAAAACGTAAAAGTCAGCAGGAAATACTAGTTCATTAACTTGTACCGAAACGTCCTCTAATACACCTTTTGGGTGTACTATAGAGCGATCGGCTAGTTGAATTATCACCCCGGTGCTTATTAATGGTCCTATTTTTAATGATTTAAAAATAGAGTAAGGTAGGACATTAATCGAAGCACCGAGATCTAGCATGGCTTTTGGAATGTAGAGATTTCCCATTTTGATTGGACTGGTAGTTCCAATTTTGGTTGTTCCGAGGTTGATCAAACTGTCTTTGATTTTGCCCGGTAAATCCTCCCATGGCTTTTGCTTGTTCTTGATCTTCTTGTAACTCGGGACACATGTCAGTTGGGTGTCCATATTGCAAGCAAATTCCACATGCTCTAACCGTTGGTTCAACTCCTTTTTCTTTTGTTAGTTGCATCACAGCTTTTGTTAGTTCAGAAATTTGATTTTCAAGATAAGGAGTGTTTACCTCTTTTACTCCTCGTGGTGGATCTACATACCATTCGTCTTCTCCTTGGGTATGCTTGGACTCTTCCGCCATTTTCTCGATCAATGCTCGTATTTGGGTCGGTGTTTGATCGATCAACGAGCCTCCACTTGAAGCGTTTATTAAACGTCTCTCCATTGGTGTTAGACCTTCACAAAAATATCGGAACAATTGGTAATCGGAAATACCATGTTGCGGGCATCGGGCACACAATTTTTTGAATCGTTCCCAATACGTATGTAAAGCTTCTTTCTTCCCTTGCTTGATTCCAATGATTTCCCTTCTTAGACTTGAAGCTTTCGTCTCCGGAAAATACTTGTCAAGGAATAACCGTGCAAGACCATTCCATGTTGTGACCGACCCCGGTGGTAGGTCATATAACCATTCTTTGGCTGAGTCTAGCAATGAAAAGGGGAGTGCCCTTAACTTAATTTGGTCTTCTGAGACATCATGTGGTTTCATTCCTACACACACGACATGAAATTCTTTCAAAAATTTATGCGGGTCTTCATTTTCTACTCCCCGAAATTGAGGTAGTAAATGAATAAGCCCGGATTTCAATTCGAAGTTTTTCATGTGCGGGTAGGTTATGCAGAGAGGTTGTTGGGTAACATCTTGGGTTGCCCATTGGCGAAGTGTTCGCTCAAGAGGTGGATTTTCGGCCATAGGAGTGTGGTTTATTTGAGAGGGAGGTGTATGTGGGATGTTGTTATCTGATTCGGATTCTGTTTCTGTTTCTGATGAGGAAAGGTCTTGCCAAATGTCTATGATAGGAGGGTTTGATGAAGAAGCGGTTTGGGAAGCTTGCTGCTTCTTGCAAAGTTTAGCTTGCTTCCTTAGCCTTTTTGCGGTTTTCTCAATCTCCGAATCAAGTTCAAGAGGCGTACCTGTTCGTGAAGATCTTGACATAAAATATTAGTAATACCGTGCTCCCCGGCAACGGCGCCAATTTGTTGAGTGTCGTAACCAACAAAATAAAAGAGTTGAAATATGGTTTTGGAATGATTTGTTAATGTACCAATATTTCGTGATTACACTACTTGTTATAAATACTAACTATGTAGTATAAATGGCAAGTAGGGTCGATCCACAGGGAGCGATGGTCTAAAGGATTACACCTTGATTTCACGGAAGTTAAACTTGTAAAGAAAGTAACCAAAGGGGGGGTTTTGATGAAGAGTTGGACTACAATTATATAAATGTTGAGAATAAATAACTTGGGACAAAATATAGAATGATTGTTTTTATAATTTGGGGACAAATTCTGGTTTTGTATTTGTAGTCATATGATTGGAAATAACAATAAGAATGATGTTTATAACTTTAATCTTTCTAAGTTGGTACTTTGTGTATGCCGAAAGCTCGCACATACACCATTCACCTAATGTACCTTAGTCAAGAGAAGCTCGTTAACTAAGACTAATCTTTCTAATCAAATCTAGATGAGATCATAGAGTTTGAATGAAAGATTGCATTATGTTTTATGTGAATGTTCCCAACAATGTTCAATACTCCTAAACAAGCGTTGGAGCGTCAAAACATGAAATATGATTTTCACCAAGTAAAGATGATTGTCACAAATAACATTTTATAAAACAATTACGGATTTTATAATTTGTATGACTAGATTGATTAATATTTGAGATCAAATGGCCAATATGAAATAAATAAAACCAAACACTTGTTAAATTTCAAAATCATATCACTAGAAAGAGATAAAATTAAACATCAAACTTTATATTAAATCACAATCATAATCCTTAATACAAAACCAGAAAATAAGGTTACTAGCCACTCATGACTAGTAAAAGAGAAATAGACTTACAAAATGAAGATAATCCACACTTGAAGTTGCACACAAACACAAACACAATGTATCTAGAGAGTATTCAGAAGATAATGGAATAAGGGATGGTTCTAAGGCTAACCAAGCACATCTATTTATACTAACACACCAAGGGTAAAATGGTAAATTGAACAATGGCAAACATCATCATTCCAAGACCCACTTCCTTCATCACATGGCCTCAAAATCAGGTTGGATCTGCATCTGGTCATGTAGCATGAGGATGACAGCACAAGAAGGAATAAACAACTCAAAGTGGGCCAAAAAGCAGATCTGGTCACCAGGAAAAGTTACACGGCCGTGTAACTTCTTGGGCCAAGATTACACGGTCGTGTAATCCTGCAATTCTCCTGGACTTCCCTTGAGCTGACGTGGCATCATTCGTGGCATAACAAAGTTACACGGCCGTGTAACTTTTGCCCATAAAGTTACACGGGCCGTGTACACTACTGACTTCGGGATGAGAATTTTGTAATTTCTTCGTTTAAGCTCCGTTTCTTCTGAAATTTCTTGTGTAGCCTCCCATTGTCATCCAATACAAGATTCATCCCTCAAAAGCACCTGCAAACAACCACAAAGTGTGAAAGTAGATTGCTATTCTTGAAATCCCGAAAAACATGAAAATATGCAATAAAGAGAATCAAATGCAAGACGAAACAAGGATAAAAAGGTATGAAAACATGCCTAAAAATACACTTAACATTGACTTTAATAAAACCTTCTCACCGGTGGCCAAGATAAAATCCATTAGGATAACGCTTGCCATAGCTGCATTTCATGACTAGGGAATTTGGCAAATGGACGTCAAAACCACTTTCCTTAACGGGAAGTTGGCTGAGGATTTTTACATGAATCAGCCAGAGTGTTTTGAGGATGCAAAGTTTCCTAATAGGGTGTGTAAGCTTGAGAAATCAATCTAAGGATTGAAACAAGCTTCTCGCAGCTGGAATCTCTGCTTCCATGAGAAAGTCAAAGAGTTTGGTTTCTCTAGGAGCGTATATGAGTCTTGTGTGTATACCAAGGCTAGTGGGAGTATAGTCACTTTTCTGGTGCTGTATGTCGATGACATATTGCTCATGGGAAACGACATTCCGACCTTGCAAGAAGTGAAATCTTGGCTCGGAAAGTGTTTCGCCATGAAAGACCTTGGAGAAGCTGCATACATTCTCAAGATAAGAATATTGAGAGATAGAAAGAAGAGACTGAGTGGACTCAGTCAAAGTCTTTACTTGGACAAAGTACTGGAAAGGTTCAGTATGGAAAATTCTAAGAAAGGAGAGCTATCGATCCAAAGTAATGCCAAATTGAGCAAGTCTCAAAGTCCGAGTACAGATGAGGAAATAGTTGAAATGAGTCGGGTACCCTACGCTTCGGCTGTGGGGTCGATCATGTACACTATGACACGTACACGCCCTGACGTGGCCTTTGCCTTGAGCATGGTCAGTCGCTATCAGGGCAATCTGGGCAAGGCACATTCGATTGCAGTTAAAAATATACTTAAGTATTTGCGGAGGATGAAAGGCATGGTCCTAGTCCTTGGTGGCAAAGATACATTGAGAGTAAGTGGATACAGTGATGCCAGCTTCGAGACAGATAGAGACAATTATCAGTCTCAATCGGGCTGGGTGTTCTTGTTAAACGGTGGAGCGGTTACACGGAAAAGTTACAAGCAGGAGACAGTGGCTGATTTAACTTGTGAATCAGAGTACATAGTTGAGTGAAGCCACTAAGGAAGCGGCTTGGCTGAAGAATTTCATCGGTGACCTTGGAGTAGTCTCGACAATTCAGGAGCAAATGGAACAGTTCTGCGATAATGAAGGAGCGGTTGCCTTAACCAAGGAACCTTGAGATCATGGAAAGTCTAGACATATCGACAGAAAGTACCATTACATTAGACATAGAGTAGAAGAATGTCACCTCCTTGTAAAGAGGGTATCATCTGAAGATAATCATGCAGATCCTCTGACAAAGGCTCTAAGTAGGGTTAAGCACTATCAGCATGCTAGAAGCATTGAGATGAAGGATGATGTTAGTTTTAGCAATTAGATGGATATTTACAAACTTGTAACAAAGAAATGTAATTGAATTTGGTGATTAAATAATGCAGAACTATATATGAGTATTGTTTACTGCCAATTGTCAAAAGTTCATTATTGTGTTTCAACTTTGCATGTTTTACTTCCCGAATAATTTGATTATTCAAAAGTACATAGTCGATCATACTTTCGGAAGTAAGTATTGAACTAAGACTGTCATGAATTGAGTTGTAGACTGTCTAATGAGTTAGACATAGCAATAGTGTTGCTGTAACATTCATGAGTACTTGGAAATAGAGATTTGAGTATTGGACCAACCCGCACTCAGGGAATTACTTCATGGATTATGCCACAAGTAATTCTGAGACGATAATATCTTATGGTCTTGAAACAGAGACATATGAGTTGAAATTTACAAATCGGTTGTGCATTGATAATGCATAAATGCATTGGTAACTCGATGTTATAAAACGTATTGTTGTGTGTGATTTGACGAGTAAAAGATACAAGCATATGAGTCAGAGTTTATTCGTTACTTTTGCCATAACGGGAAAAGTGATATATGTGGGCCCCTCGATGATTTGGTGATGACTTATAGTGCTGGGCCCGACCAGGACTAAATTGATGTGTTCAATTAGAACTCCTATATCATCACAAATCGGGAATCGAGAAACAGAGTATCAGACTGAGAATCCATGTACTAAGTTCGAATGATATCTTGTAGAACGAAGGATCATATGATCACTTATCTTAGGGCACGCAACTGACTGGGTCAGAGTTCGGCAGCGACTTTGGAAGCTACAATTTACAGGTCAAATTTGGAAGCTATATGAAATTATTTTTATAGACTTATCCAAGTGGGAGACTGTTGGATTAAGGTGTCTAAGCCATAACTATAATTTAGAAATATACTTGAATTGACAGCAGCATAGTTGTATAAGGACTCCCGGTCTGGTTGAAGACGTTAAACTTAGCGCTTGTTGGGAGGCAACCCATCTTTCATAGGTTAGGTGCTGTATTCTTAGGAGTAATTAGGAAAATTATATCATCGTCATTGCAGGTGTTATTGGTCCAAGGCAAGTGTGGGGTCGTTTTTGAAGGAAATTGAATTTTTAATGACCGCGCCGCGGTCAAGCGACTTACGCGCCGCAGGGTCGTAAACCAACCCGATGCGCAGGGGTTGATCTGGGAACACGCGCGCCGCGGGTTGCTCATATCCGTGTCGCGGGATTCGATCGGTCGTTTTCCTTCTATAAAAGGTATGTCGCGACACTATTCACACACAACCCACGCCGCGGCTCAGAGAGCTCCGATCATCAGATGTTTTTCTTTCACTTTTTCTTGCTCATTTCATTCCTGCTATTAAGGTATGTCAATCTAACACGTTTATACTTGTTAGAATTAGCGATTAGGCAGCAAAATTGGCTGATTTCTCCAAAAACTCAAAAACTTAGAAATCAACAATGCTGACTCGTAGGGTGTTTATTTTGCCAAATAAGGACCCTAGATGAGTTAGTCGATGCTTAGGCTACCCTGTAGTGCATTTGGATTAAGCTTTAACAGGTTTAATCGCGATTTGGGGTTTGAAAGTTAAACCAGGCGCTCGCCGCATCGCGCCATGGTTCTTGAGCTGCGTGGCGGTGCGGTGGGGAAGAAAAAGGACTAAAATTGCAATTTTTTTTAGATGTCTTTCAGGCTTGATCACCCGTTTCTCCAGTTCCCCAAGGGACCGGAGAGTTCTATTGAGTATGCTGCGAGGAGAGATGCGCTTACAGGTCGTCGGGTTCTCGAGGCGACGATTATTGATCGGGACATTTTGCAAGATGTTGGGCTCTGGGGCGAGATTGAGCTGTTTTTGCGCCGTACCTGGGTTGATGGAGAGGCCAGATTCACATGCCGAGGCTGGGACAGGCTCATGGCCACCCAGGACGACACCATATATACTGAGCTTCTTTTGGAGTTCCTGTCCACGGTCTGTTACGCACCGGGTTCATCGGATGCTCGGTCTAGACTTGTTCGATTTCGGTTGGGGGTGTCCGTAGGGAGTGCAGTCTTCGCGAGTTTGCGAGGCGCACGGGTATCTACACGGAGGCGGATCTCCAGCATCTGCACTTCGCGCTGTTCTTTCGTGCGTGTATTCAGAGGCAGCCCGCAAGGGATAACAATTTCGCTGTTTGGGCCACGTTGTCCAACATTCACATTGAGGCGGGGTCGGCCAGAGAGAGCCAGCTCCGCAATCCGCTCCACATACTCATGCACTGTATGGTCACCACCACTCTACAGCAGAGGGAGGGGGCGAGAAGGTGTCTGGTGACGACATGACATATCTTTGGGTGCTCCTCCACCCAACCAGGTTCATCCACCTCCCGTATGCCTTAGCAGTCTCTCTTTCCACCCGTGCGACGGGTGCATCATCCAGCAGTCCCTTGACCGACGGACACTACATCACCCACCTGGCCCGCTCTTACCGGATACTTACTGCTCCCACCGTCGCCTCTTTGATCGCTTTACCTCCAATTCGCACATCCGTGCGAGTCCTGGAGAACATGGGGCTGATCGAGCAGCAGCGCCCGGGCTAGTACGTGAGGTGGCGACCGAGGCCACCCAGGACGCCCAGCCAGCATACGCCCAGCCGGGTAGGAGAAGCCGGAGACCGGCAGCACCAGCAGAGCCAGCGCTACAGCCACAGCAGGAGGACCCATCGGCCATCCATCGATTGGAGGCCAGGGTCGCGAGGATGGAGGAGCAGTTGGAGTGGATTGGGGAGGTACTCTTGGAGATAGCCACACAGCAGGGACGCCGCCCCCGACCATTTCCAGCCCGAGCCCACGATCACGGGGCTGGTCCTTCCAGACCACCAGGTGGCGATTGATGTATTTTTCTTATTTTCTTTTGGATATATGTACTATACTTATGACACTTTCTATCTTTTGTTTGTTTATATTTTATTTTATTTTTTGTTTGCATTTAATGTTTCTGTGAGTTATGCATGTAATACTATATGAAGGAGTTGTTTCAAACAAGTATGGGGTCACCGTGCCCCCTTCACTTGTTTTGACCACCGGCATGTTTACTGTTGCGCTACAACTCCTGAATGCTGAACCGAGGACTTTTTGTTCGTGTTTGTGTACATGTGACAATCGAGCAGTCTACGTCAAAGGGGTAACTCTTTCTCCCTAGTTCTAAAATTATTTTTGTACAACGGGGACGTTATACGATTTTAAGTGTGAGGTGTAGACGGTCGAAAGAGTGTTTTTGAAATTTGAAATTTTTTGCGAGAAATGACCAGTTTTCAAAAATTTTAGCAACTATTTCAAAATTTTTAATAGATTGTAATTTTGAAACGAATAGTTTCTGATTATTTTGAGCACTGGTATTTTTCGAGAAATACCATTTATTGGCGATCACCTTCCTACCGAAAGGGGACGGATGAACCGTTACCTTATAGGGTTGCCCTTGGATTACACGTTGCAAGTAAAGAAAGCATCCACTTTGGATGAAGCCATTAAGAAGGCAAGAGGTGATGAAGATAGTCTCAAACATAAAGAGAGAGAGAGAGAGAGAGAGAGAGAAAGAAAGAGAGAGAGAGAGAGAGAGAGAGAGAGGGAGAAGCAATGCCTTGGGGAATGTGGAAAGAAGATGGGAAAAACGAACTTGCAAAAAGTAGTCAATTCTGTAGAAAGTCAAAGAAAAGTGGATTTGTGAAAGACGAAAAGAAGTGCCTAAACTGTGGGAAAGTTCATTAGGGGGAGTCCATTTACATGAACCTTGATAGTAGGAACTCTGGAAACGGGACCATGAAGCCTTCGAATGTATTCCAAGGGGTAAAACGGAGATTATATATTATTTGTTTCACCATTGCAAAAAGGGGCACCAAGACGTTGATTTCCGCCACTGACAAGAAAGAGGAGCCAAGAAAGTGAAGGGGCGAGCTTTCCAGATAAAGAAAGAATAGGCCAAAAATAAGCACAATATGGTGATAGGTACTTTACTTGTTGACTCTAACTTCGTTCGTGTGCTACTCAATTCGGGTGCCAGTTTTTCGTTTATATCACATGACTTTTGTTTTAAACTTAATGGGCCTTTAATGACTCTAGGAGTCATGAAACCCAATTAAGGTTATAAGACAATTTAAGTGCGGAATTATATCAACAAATTTTAAATGTATATAAGCAATAATGAAAAAGCAGTAAGTAATAACAATAGAGATGAAGTTGAAGATGTATATTGATATTTTACTTGAAAGTGTAATTGTTACAGAATACAAGATGGCATTTTATAAGAATACCTAGAGACCTATACCCTAAGATAATAAAATTAAGGTACAAAAGGTATGGTGGAAATGTCCTCTAATACCAACTCATCTTTATCCATCACAAAGTAGTGATATATGGTACATACACAAAGTACAAGCATAGGTGTACTGAAATATCTTAAACTTCGATCATTACATTCTTCGATATGTACATTTCGCATCGCATTACAATAGATTTCGATTCTTCTGATATCTTTGTATCTCAAAACGTAACTCTTCACTTTGTTGGATTAATTGATTTGATAAGCACAAATTAGTATTTATCTTTTATATTTTATTAGTTTAAATTGGATTAGGATTAGTTTATTAATAGTTTAGATAAGGATAGTTTGATTTTTAGATAGGATAGTTGGTTTATCTTTTTATATTTTCGTAGGCTATATATATAGCTTTATTAATATGAATAAAGTTGAGTCTTTTTTGGGTACTTATTTTCCTCTCGCTGCATATTAAAATCATAGATCACAAATTCTTGTTTCCTTTTGTCTTCATATTGGCACAAATAAAAAGAGGGCTGTGAGATATTTTTTAATATTTGGTATCAGAGCCTAGGGCTCGGGAAAACGTAGGAAGCCGGTTTGAGAGTCGACTTTCGAAGGGAGACGGGGAGTACCGTCTGAGACTACGGGGGTGACCGGTGTTGAAGAAAGGCGGTTCGTTTGTGATGATTTCGGGATTGTTTTGAAAGAAGTCATTGATCGGCTTGTTTGAGATAAGGGGAGACCGGCATAGGTGCGTGAAAAACGAACGGAAAAGATCCGTCAAAGCAGGTGGCTTTGGATTTGGTTCGTGTTGCGGGTGAAAGAAAACGGTAGAAGCAGGTGGCTTTGTTTTTTTGGTCAGTGGAGATGCCTCTTTGAACAGGGGTGATCGAAAAAAGGAAGATATTAGAGAAACTAGGTGTGAACGTTATGGCGTTGGAGTTCAAATCGGATGGCTTTGGACGTGGCCGGGGAAGAGGTCGGGGATCCGGGAAAAGTCGGGATGGTAATGAACGGTTCCAGCAGGATGCCATGTTAGATGTTACAAGTTTGGTGAATTTGATTCGGGTTGAACCGTGGAGTCCTTTAGACATGATCTGGGTGAAGGTTGGTGTCTGGGAGAAGGTCGAGATGGTTCAAGAAGATGGGAACAATCAAAATGGGTCGAGTTAGTGAAGACTTTGGATGTGACCGAGATGGAGGTCGGATGTCCGGAAAAGGTCGAGAATGCTGTAAGCAAGTGATATGATCAAATCAATTAAGGGGGTGATTGTTGGATTAATTGATTTGATAAGCACAAATTAGTATTTATCTTTTATATTTTATTAGTTTAAATTGGATTAGGATTAGTTTATTAATAGTTTAGATAAGGATAGTTTGATTTTTAGATAGGATAGTTGGTTTATCTTTTTATATTTTCGTAGGCTGTATATATAGCTTTATTAATATGAATAAAGTTGAGTCTTTTTTAGGTACTTATTTTCCTCTCGCTGCATATTAAAATCGTAGATCACAAATTCTTGTTTCCTTTTGTCTTCATATTGGAACAAATAAAAAGAGGGCTGTGAGATATTTTTTAATACACTTCTCATGACTAACCATCTTCACTTCGCACCACTCTTCACAAAAGCTTCGCTGCACGAACTATTCATATCACATCTGGATATGAAGTCTTATTACATGCAACATGATCACTTCCAAGTGCTCAACAGTCTTCTCCTAAATGACCATGCAAAGACTACAGTTTTGAGTTTCAGGAGTGATAAAGCCAATGAAATCATACACATTTTTAAAGAACTTCCTAACCAAAAAATTCCATTTGATTTGGTCAAGAATTTCTCTGTTGGCAGAAAGTGACCTCGTTTAAGATTGAAGAGTAATTTTCTCAAGAGCCTTAAGCATGGAGTTCGAATACTTGTTTCTTTGGCTCTACCAAAAGTACATCAGCTTCTCTGGATTCTCTTCAAAGTTAAAAATGATCCCTACTTCCAGTTTATCTGTGACTCCAAGCTCTTTGTCTTCCATTCATTCGAAGGATAGATCAACAAACATTGTGGAAGGAATACGAAAGAACTTTTCTACTCTGTAATCAATTTCGAAGAAGTCGACAAGGAGTCTGAGCAAATATCTTTTCATGTATTCATAAGATGGCGTAAGAGTTGGTCTTCGTGGCAGCATGCAAACAAGTATCTTCCCAATTGTAAGTATATCCGCAAGATTAGCAATCCGAAAATATGCCTTGGAGATGAAATACACTTTGTCATCGGATCTGACTATCTCGAACTCAAAATAAGAATCTTTCATGAATTTACTATCCTTGACAAATTTCATTATCGGTGAGGAATTTATGTTGGTGCGATCTGATAATTTCTCTTGTCCCTACCTCTACCTCTCTGCAAAATCAATGTTGGACGAAGAAAGTAGGGGATCAATGATGGGACTGAAGATATGAAACATATTGTCCGTTAGGAGTGCTAAGGTATTCTCATTCATGTCTTGAGGCAATTGGTGTATCGTAGGTGGAGGCCGGACGATAGTATCTATCCTCCAAATGTCAGATAATTACGGTCCAAGAATCCTTTAGAATAACATTCAATGGAGTTGCATTTAAGGTAATCTCTTTCTCATTCTCTTTGCTTGTAAATGCAAGGGCATCGACAACTTCTTCTTCTTGTTCTTCTTCTCTTTGAAGCTTTTAAGAAAGAAGATAACCTTCTTGTTCAAGCTTTGCCTTCGGCTCCGCAGTTAATTTATCAGACTCTTCCTCGGATTCAAACCAGCTTATGCGATGGCCAGGTTCCTTTTCTTCTGTGGTCTACTTCTTCCCTTGGTCTTTTATGGGGGCATTTGGAGAAGAAGGAGGAACGTTTCCTTGAGGATAAGTGATCACAAGAATAGGATCACCAGTAGCTTGTTCTTCTTCATCATTCTTTTGGTCTTCATCTTCGTTTTCTTGGCCTTCATCTTTGTCCAATATCAAGAGTTGGTTTTTCAATCCATGTCACTATCCGAGTTTTATCCCAAACTTTTTACCATGCAAACCATCTAATCGACGTATCTCATTGCTCCACAAGAAACGCTTCAGCCACCTTCGATGACCCAAAATGGCAAAATCCAGAACAATAATCAATCCTCCTAGATATTTTATTGAACATTCCGACAGTCCCACAGAGTGAAAAACCGAGTAAAAATTAGACATCAACTCAAGATCTTTTCTCTCTCCAAACATATAATTATTAAGCCATGGTTGCGGAGCAATTTTTACAGCATACATAATAACAACATTTTCTGCCATGTTCACCTGTTTATTTTGATTCAACTCCCATCTCCGAGAGCCCACCAAAGCTTCTTTGAACAACATACCTTGCACATTTTCTTTCAAAATCAAAACTCCTCTTATTCTTCACTTCCTCTAATTTCGATTCTCTAACAATGTTGCTATGGAACCAAATGTTCTTTCTCCTATACTTTGCAACGTTTACCACCAATCTTTGTCCATCAATCATAACATTCATTAGAGAAGATTCCATCGCCTGCACATTCTCCACTTTAATAAATCTGACAAAAGCAAAAACCCCTCTTGTGTTATCTTTTTTCCAACCACATATGCATCTACAATGTGTCCAAATTCCCTAAAAACCTTCCAAATTCTGGTATTATTACATCTTTCGGGCAAGTTGGCATAAAAAACGTATTTGAAATCCTTTTTAGCTCTTTAAAATCCGTCCCTTCGATTAGTTTAAACCTCTTCTTCTTGCAATCTACCATCTGCCAGTCTTCCTCAATATGCTTGTTGTATATTCCTCCTCCTGCCCGTCCTCTCGGCATCTCCTACTTTTTGATTTATCGAACGGTTTAGTAAAACCCAAAACCAAATTTCTCGGTTCGGTTATGATGGTTTTATGTTTGAATATAGCAAGGTGCAAATTTACTTTTTTTCAACCAATGCAAACACATAGCAATGAAAGCAAAATAAACTGATTAGATGTGAGTCGGGTAATTGAACCGAACTGTCTGATGACACATGCTTGGTTGGCCAGCACTACAAGAAATGCCGTTAATACCGGCGTCACCATTAGCGGCGACAGCCGGTATTACCGGCGACATTCAGAACACGCGTCCAGTGTCGCCGGTAATACCCGCTGTCGCCGCTAATGGCGTCGCCGGTATTGCTTCGTCAGCGATCCGTGTGCTTCGCAATCTCAGCCACACACGAATTACTGATCCAACGGTGGAAAAATAAGCGGGAATATTTCCCTCCAGAATGAGTCGCCGCTAAAGGCCTGCCGTCGCCGCTATTGACCGATCACGCGGATCGCCATCTGCACCGTCCATCGCCTTGTGATCTAACGGACAAGGATCAAAGCGGCTTTTTTAAGTGTCGCCGGTATTGCGCTGTCGCCGCTAAAGACCTCAATGTCGCCGCTATTGCCTTGCGAACAGAAACAAAACCAGGCGAATTCCTCTCATTCGACTGTTAAGCTTTCACAACTCCATTGCCGTTTTCTCTCGACCTCTCCGGCGACTGAGCACCGTGTTCCGACCAAAGCCACCTCAAAACATCCTCCGGTGCACCCTTTCACTTCCTACTCATTTCTACCGGCGATTTCGAGCTTTTCCGGCGACATCGAGCTTTTCCGGCGTCACCCGTTTTTCCGGCGATTTTATTGTTTTTTCCGGCGATTCCCTCTCTTTACCGGCGAAAACTATCATCTATCAAGGTAATATTTTCGGTTATCAAGTTATAACGTGGTTTAAAGCGAGTTTTACTAAATTTTTGTTCGTGTTAGGACCACCACCACCACCGGCGGCTGCTGCCGGAAAACCGACCAAACTTCCGGCCATCTTCACCAAAAACAGCCTCTAGCTACCACCCTAAGTATGTGTTCATTTGTTTTGCAATTTTGTTAAAGTCTTAATATGTTAAGTTCTTAATGTGTTAAGTTCTTGAAAAAAAGACTTATTATAAGCTCTTATTGGTTTATGAAAAAATGTTTAATGGTTTTGTTATGTATTGGAAGTGATGGTGTTAAGTTCTTAATATGTTAAGAACTTAATTTTTAAGTGATTAATTATTAAGTGCTTAACATGGAAAATGATTTGGAATATATAATATGTTTGGAAAATGATTTGGAAATTCTAATATGTTTGGAAAATGATTTGGAAAATGTATAATGTGATGGTGTTAAGTTCTTAATGTGTTAAGTACTTAATTTTTAAGTGTTTAATTATTAAGTGCTTAATTTGAAAAATGGTTTGAAAAACATAATATATTTGGAAATGTTTTTGATAAGTGCTTAATTTTTAAGAACTTAATTATTAAGAACTTAATGCTTATGTTTAAAACTTAATTGTTAAGTACTTAATTAGTAATTATTTGATTTGTTATAAATGTAACGTTTAGATCGTTTTAAATATAACGTTTAAATCGTAATTTTAAAAAATATAATGTTTAAATTGTAAATTATAAAATATATAATGTTTAAATTGTAAGCTTAATTATTAAATACTTAATTATATAGATATTTTAAATCATTTTAAATATAACGTCTAAATCGCAAATTATAAAAAATAAAGTTATACGTTAATGTAACGTTTTAATAAAATTATTAAACCTAATTAATCTAAAAGAAAATATATAAATTTATTTGAACATAAACTCGAAATTTAAACCGTAAACACAAATCAAAAACATAAATTTATTTAATCCTAAACCCTAAACATAAATTATTTAAACCATAAAATTTAAACTCTAAACCCTAACCCCTAACCCCTAACCCCTAAACCCTAAACCCTAAACCCTAAACCATAAACACAAACTTATTTAAACCATAAAACTTAAACTCTAAACCCTAACCCCTAAAAACTAAACCCTAAACCCTAAACCCTAAACATAATCTTATTTAAACCATAAAACTTAAACTCAAACCCTAACCCCTAAACCCTAAACCCTAAACCCTAACACCTAACCCCTAAACCCTAAACCAGAAACCTTAATCCCTAAAACCTAAACCCTAAACCCTAACCTCTAACCCCTAAACCCTAAACCCTAAACCCTAAACACAAACTTATTTAAACCATAAAACGTAAACCCTAAACCCTAAACCCTAAACCCTAAACCCTAACCCCTAACCCCTAAACCCTAAACCCTAAACCCTAAACACAAACTTATTTAAACCATAAAACTTAAAGCCTAAACCCTAAACCCTAAACCCTAACCCCTAACCCCTAAACCCTAAACCCTAAACCCTAAACCCTAAACCTTAAACACAAACTTATTTAAACCCTAAGCCCTAACTCCTAACCCTTAAACCCTAAACCCTAAACCCTAAACACAAACTTATTTAAATCGTAAATGTTGTAGTGTTTAGGTACTCTGAAACGTAAACTATATGTTTACATTTCTTCGTTTCAATCATCAAAAGCTTAGAAATACCCGCTCGAAATTGATTTAGTAATTAATTTCGAGTTGTCCCCGTTTTGGGACTGCTTTTTGAATGCTTTATCTCATCTAGGATATGAATGTGTATTACATGATTGTTTGTTTAAGAAAAATTTGGTTGTCATTTTCTCTTTGCTCCTCGGGTATATACTTACAAATATACTTGGGAGTTAAGGGGAAATGCTGCCGAATTTTTTTTAAACAAACAGTCATGTAATACACATTCATATATGAGATAAAGTATTCAAAAAGTGGGTGTAGAAGCCTACCTTTGCAAATACTCTATCATCGTTGTCCGATTATCTATTCCCCTTCCGAGGATAGTTTTTGAATTATCCTTTCAGCGATCTAATTGTATAACATATTGTTTCCTATACAAATAATTTATCCTATTTAAACCCTAATAATTGTTCCAGTTGCGTAATGCCTATCGATAAAAGCTGGACTACTAATCCAAAACGTAAGTCACCTGAGTTCGAGCAAGGCCTCGAATCATTTGCCAAGATTTGCCAAGAACATGCCGATAGCAGAGGTTATGTCAGATGTGCGTGTCAAAGATGTCATAATTTGGGATGTTCACAACGGCGTCCCAAATGATGACATCGTCTTAGCCGAAAATGTCGACGTTGTTCATAACCCCTCTTCATCTAATTGTGGTATTGTAATCGATTTGAGTCAATACTTTCAAAACATTCCTATTAAACGATCCCACCCCGGAACCCGCGAAGGAAGTTGGGGTATTTGAAAAGGTGTTGGGTTCTCGCCGTGGACATTACAAAGGGATTGGCCGTAAACCTCCCGTGACTCCGACAATACCGCCTCATTTTGATGTAGGCCAACCTTCCCAAGAAGCACCTACAAAGGTAAATATTAATTGTTAACTACTTCATTGTTAAATAATTAATTTATTTTTAACTAATAATATACATTTTTATTTTTTTGAAGGATGCACTTGCACAGATGCTTGAGGATCCAAGACACAGAGATGCGTTGGCAGAATTTTTACGTACGTACACGCCAGGGTACGGTGGTGGAACGAGCAAGGGTGCCGGGGATACCCAAGGTGATGAAGGCGATCAAGATGATCAAGATGACGACTTAGAGTAGTTTCTTATTTTTGTTGTTTGACTATGTTAATTTGTGTAAATAAGATTATGTTTTAGATATTAGTATTTGTTTGGAATTTGTTATCGCGTATGTTGCTTCATTTATTACAATGTTGATTTTATATTAAAAGTATTCATAATTCTAAAAAATATAATAATAATAATAATAATAATAATAATAATAATAATAATAATTTAAAAAAATAATAAAAAATTACCTTTAGCGGCGACAGTTTCCCTCTTTAGCGGCGACGCCATCTCCGGTGACACGTCATCACCGGATACGGAGACAACCATTAGCAGCGACGTCTTTTCCGGCGACGCGGGTCATTTGCGGCGACAACTATTACCGGCGACGCATTAGCGGCGACGTTTAGGCATTAGCGACGAACTATTTGCGGCGACGCAATAGCGGCGACATGTCGCCGGTAAAGGTAGTAGCGGCGACATTGATTATCTTTAGCGGCGACATTTGTCGCCGGTAAAAACCCCATTCCTTGTAGTGCAGGTTAAAGGCTACTCTCGAAAATCTTTGGAAACGACTCTCTTTTCGTTTCTATTGAATGTCGTTTCATTTTTTAGGCAAAGTATGATCACTTGTTGCTAGATACCATCATTATTTCTCCTATTTTTTCAGATTTTGTCATGGGTCGTGCCACCGATTTGATGAAATGCCTCAAAGAGTTGTAGGTTGGTGGTCTTTCGGCTAATTTCCATATATGTTTTTAGTGCTTTTGTACAATCCGAGCATTGCCTTAAATTCTTCTCTCGTAGTTCTCAGTGCGATTTCTTGACAATCTTTGGTTGTTTGGAATGCAAAGATGAGGCTTACAATTAAGAGTAGGTGGTTTAGAGATTCAACAAGCGTCTTTGTTCAAATGTTGTAGGAAGAAATAAAATTTGACCCTGTAACTATATGAATGTCATTTCAGCCTTGTCAATAATTTCATATGGATTGATAGTGTTTGTTGAATGCATTTCTCAATGCTCATTCAAAATGTGACGACATGGGGTCTTATGATAGTGTTTGTTGAAACGGAAGTGAAAGAAACATTATAATGGAACCCATCAGATAAGGATGAAAGTTAATGACATTCTAAAGATAGCTTCCTGAACATATGACGGGAACTACGAGTTCAAGGTGTCGTTTGGTCTAACCAATGCCCCAGCCACTTTCCATGCCATGATGAACAAAGTTTTTAAGCCTTATCTAAGACTATTCATTTTGGTTTTCTTTGATGATATCTTGATTTACAGGTAAACTATGATGGAAAACAATGAACTGTTGTAAATAATGTCTAAAGTCATTAACTATTGGTAATATTTTTAATAATAGCAGAGTACTTTTAGGTTGTCCTTAAGACCTAGTTAAAAATTTTGGTGACAAAATAAATTGGGGGAAATTATTTATTAATTTATCATGATATGATAAAATAATTGGAGGCAAATTGAAATTAATTAGAAATAATTAATTACAAGGACTGAATGTTAATTAATTAAATGAGTTTAATTAATAGAAACAGTCTATGGGCTAAAGGGCAGAAGACTTGTTATTTTAGGAACAAGCTAGGGTTTCCTAATAAACAGAGAGCTAGGGATCAACCCCTAGTTTCTCCTTCCCTTGCCCCCTGTGCCGCCAACTCTCTTCCCCCCTATTTCTGCGAAAATTCCCTAACCCTAATTAGGGTTTGTGGTCTCTTTCCTCCTCCCTTAAGAAGGTTCTGTCCATTTGCTTTCTGGTGTGCTTGGGTGTAAACCAAAAGAGAGATTTTGGTTTGGATCATCTACATCCAATTTAAGGTAGCAAGAACTAGATCTCAAGCTAGGAGATCTCTAGCATTAATGGAGGTAAATTTTCTAGTTCATCTTTAGTTGCTACAATTGAAATGAACAATAAGATCCATGCTATATTTTTGTATGAACAGTTGTTTTTACATTGACTAGTCTTCCACTACAAATAGTTTTGGTATTATGATCAAGACCCTCCGGTGGTATCAGAGCATGGTTATGATTTTGATATGTATTATAAACCAGGAAAGGAGAATGGCGTAGATGATGCTTTCTCTAGAAACTTATGGCATACTTGTTGGTGATTTATGAAATTACCAATATGTATTTAAGTGTAATGGATTAATTTTTTGACCAAATGTGATATTGACAAACATTAAACAAGTAAGGAAGGTGTGGAGTACACACTTGTTTGAATTTGACCAAGATACAAAGTAAACTGTTATTTTCCAAAAATTAGCCTGACACTGGCCGTGTGAGGATAACGCGGGCCGTGTAAAATGTCAGCATTTTGGACAGAACCAATTTTGCATTATTATACGGGCCGTGTCAGGATTACACGGGCCTCGTAAAATGTCAGCATTTTGAACAGAAGCAATTTTGAAATATTACACGGGCCGTGTCAGGATTACACGGGCCGTGTAACGCGCCTAGTGACCTTTTTTACAGGTTTTATAGCCGTTTTTGGTCATTTTCAGGGTATGAAAATCATATCTTTTCTCTCATGCTCTGTTCTAGAACAACCTTTGAAGGTTATCCAATCAAATATTTGACAGTACCATCAAAATACTTTGATTGAAAGCTATGCAGTTATCTCGGCCATAAACCTTATAGTGGTCACCTAGCGAGATTCGATTTAATGTTTATCGCGGTGGTATAGCGGTGGTATAGCGGGGAGTTTTTTTGTTACTTTTAGACTATTAATACTACGTAGAATTAATATCACAAAAAGTTGCATAAAAATGTCACATAAAACATAGATAGTATTCTAATATGAAACGTATCAACGTGTCTCGGCAAATCTCTATAACGATCCGACGCAATATCGCTATCTCGGGCTCCTAAATCTCCTAAATCTCGGCAAATCTCGGATATTACCGCTATCTCGGGCAAATCTAGGACAATATCGCTATCTGAGGCTCCTAAATCTCGGCAAATCTCGGACATTATCGGTGAGATTCTTGCTGGCGAGATTACTGACCGAGATTTTGATTTCTATCTCGGCCTAACCCCGCGAAACGCTATCTCGGCGCTATCTCGGCATAGTTTGAAAGTGTCTTACACGATTTTCAAAGGATCCAAGCCATTGTTCATCCCCATTTCTAACGAAAATCAAAGTATTTTCTGCAACAATGGCAAATGAAACTTCTGTGAAAGATATGACAAGCAAATTTGAGAAGTTAACCAAGTTTGAAGGCCATGATTTCGGAGATGGAAAAAGAAGATGCACTTTCTTCTCATAACCCTCAAAGTGGCATATGTTCTAAGTACTCCCATGCCTAAAGTTGTTGAAGATGAACCGTTCGAGGAAACTAGAAGAAGATCAAAGTGGGAGAACAATGATTACATATGTCGTGGTCACATTCTCAATGGTATGTTTGATTATCTGTTTGATGTTTATCAAAACGTTGAATCAGCAAAAGAACTATGGGATTCGTTAAAATCCAAGTACATGGCTGAAGATGCTTCTAGTAAGAAGTTTCTCGTAAGCAATTTCATGGGATACAAAATGATTGATTACAGGCCTGTGATGGAACAATACCATGAAATGTTAAGGATTTTGGGACAATTTGCTCAACACAATTTGAAGATGGATGAAGCCATTTCTGTGGCTGTCATCATTGACAAATTGCCCCCATCCTGGAAAGATTTTAAACACATTTTAAAACATAAGAAGGAATGGTTGACTCTGGTTCAACTTGGAAGCCATTTACGGATTGAGGAGTCTTTAAAGACTCAAGAACTCGATAAGAATCCTAAAGGCAAGAACCAAATTGGTTCTTCTTCTGTGAACATGGTGGAAGGAGAGGCATCTAAGAATTTCAATACGTTTAATGGTAAAAGAAAGTTTAAAGGGAAAGATGACAAGTCTTCAAACAAAAAGGGTAAGTTGGTTTGTTGGGGTTGTAAGAAACCGGGTCATCTCAAGAAAGATTGTCGCCTCCATAAGGTGAACAAGAAAAAAGATGTGGGTCCAAGTGGATCTAAGGATCCGGACAAGCAACAAGGTCAGAAATCTGATTTTATTCAAAATCTTAAATATGTGCAGAATTATGTTTCAGTGATTTCTGAAGCATTCTATATGTAGGATGATGATGTTGCATGATGACTTGATTCGGGTGCAACAAGTCATGTTTGCAAGGATCTTTGTTGGTTAGAACACTATCAACCAATTGAAGATGGACCTGTTGTAAAGATGGGAAATGTTGCTACCGAACCAATCAAGGGCTTAGGATCTTTTTTACTTAACTTTACTTCTGGCAAATGTTTATCATTAGACAATGTATTGTATGTACCGGGGATTCGAAAGAACCTCTTATCTGAAATTGTATTAAGTCAGTGTAATTACAAACAAGTATTAGAAAGTGACAAGTATATCTTGTCAAGACATGGTACTTTTGTGGGATTCGGATATGTATGTAATGGTATGATTAGGATTAATCTTAATTATCTTTCTTACGATAATTCGATTTGTATGACTTCAACTAGTACTAGCAATAGTTTGCATAAATCACAATTATGGCATGCTAGACTATGACATATTCATTACACGAGATTAAAAGACATGCATAAAATGAGTATGATTCCTGTTTTTGATATGAATATTGAGAAATGTTAAACTTGTATGTTGACTAAAGTCACTAGACAACCTTTCAAAGATGTTGTTAGGGAAAGCAAGGTGTTGGAACTCATACATAGTGACTTGTGTGATTTCCATGCAACACCTTCCCTAGGAAACAAAAAGTTATTGATGATGCATCTAGATATTGTTATGCCTATTTGTTGCATTCTAAAGATGAAGCTCTTGATAAATTTAAAATTTATAAACTACAAGTAGAGCTACATAAGTATGAGTTAATTAAGGTCTTGCGTACGAATAGGGTGGTGAATATTATGATCCGGTTTATTTTGAATCTACCAGAATAATACACCAAATCACTGCTCCTTATACACCACAACAAAATGGTGTAGCTGAAAGGAAGAATAGGACCTTGAAGGAAATGGTTAATTCCATGTTGTCCTATTCTGGTCTTAGTGAAGGATTTTGGGGTGAGGCTATGTTAACAGCCTGTTATATTTTGAGCCGATCTCCAAACAAAAAGAGTAAGGCTAGTCCTTATGAACTTTGGCATAAAAAAGTGCCAAATTTGAGTTATCTCAAGATTTGGGGTTGTAGAGCTGTTGCAAGACTCACTGAACCAAAAAGGAAAAACTTGTGAGAAAAGGGTATAGATTGTATCTTTATTGGGTGTGCTGAGCATTCCAAGGCATATAGATTTTATGTTATAGAATCTAATGACTCGGTGTCTGTGAATAGTCTTATAGAGTCAAGAGATGTTATCTTTGATGAAGAGGGATTTACTTCTATACCTAGACCAAAGGACTTGATTCAGCAATCTTCTAGCAAGAACACAACTCAAGGAGAAGATGTCTCTGTTGGTACAAGTTCTGTACCTGAACCTAGGAGGAGTACTAGGACAAGAAAAGCTAAGTCTTTTGGATCTGATTTTCAACTTTATTTAGTTGAAGGAACAAGAGATGAGACCATCTCTAAACATCAATATTGTTATATTATTGAGGAGGATCCAAAGACATTTAGTGAAGCTATGGCTTTAAGGGATGTTCATTTCTGGAAAGAAGCTATTCAAGATGAAATTGATTCTATCATGCATAACAATACTTGGGTGTTGGCTGATTTACCTCCTGGATGCAAGGCATTAGGATGTAAATGGATCCTCAAAAGGAAGATGAAAGTAGATGGAACAATAGATAAGTATAAAGACAGATTGGCTATTCAAGGCTTTAGGCAAAAAGAAGGCATTGACTTCTTTGATACTTATGCTCCTGTGGCTAGAATATCCAATATTAGATCATTGTTGGCTCTTGCAGCTATACATAATCTTATAATTCACCAAATGGATGTGAAAAATGCATTCTTTAATGGTGAGTTAGATGAGGAGATGTATATGAAACAATTTGAAGGGTTTGTGATGCCTGGAAATGAAAACAAGGTTTGCAAGTTAAAGAAATCATTGTATGGTTTGAAACAAGCACCAAAACAATGGCATCAAAAATTTGATGATGTGATCTTGTCTAATGGTTTTGCATTAAACCAAGCTGACAAGTGTGTGTATATAGCAGATTTGATACTTCTGGGAAAGGAGTCATAATTTGTTTATATGTAGAATATGCTAATTTTTGGTACTAGTCAAGTTGAAGTTGACAAAACCAAGAAATTCTTATCATCTAGTTTTGATATGAAAGACATGGGGGAGGCGGATGTGATTCTTGGTATAAGAATCAAACGTGGAAAAAATGATATTTCAATCACTCAATCCCATTATATTGAGAAGATATTGAAAACGTTCAACTTTGAGAATTGTTCTCCTGTTAGCACTCCTATAGATCCTAGTCTTAAGCTTCTACCTAATAAAGGAACTGTTGTGTCACAACTAGAATACTCAAGGGCTATTGGTTGTCTTATGTACGCCATGATTAGCACTAGGCCTGATACTTCTTATGCTGCAGGAAAGCTCAGTAGGTATACTAGCAATACTAGTTCACATCATTGGCAAGCCATAAATAGAGTATTCAAGTATTTGAAAGGAACCATGGATTATGGTTTGACATGCACTAGATGCCCTTCGGTGTTAGAAGGTTATTCAGATGCTAGTTGGATTAACAATTTAGAGGATCACTCCTCCACAAGTGGTTGGGTATTCCTTCTTGGAGGAGGTGCTATTTCTTAGGCATCCAAGAAACAGACTTGTATTACAAGTTCGACCATGGAATCTAAATTTATAGCATTGGCTGCTGCTGGCAAAGAAGCAGAGTGGCTAAGAAATTTGATTTATGAAATTCCATTGTGGCCTAAACCGATATCTACCATTTCTATCAGGTGTGATAGTGCTGCAACTTTGGCTAAGGTTTATAGTCAAGTATATAATGGGAAGTCTAGACATTTAGATGTTAGACATACTATGATTTGTGAACTCATAACGAATGGTGTGATATCTGTGGAGTTTGTAAGGACTCAGTTAAATTTAGCCGATCATCTAACCAAAGGGTTAGAGAGATATCTTGTGCACAAGGCGGCTGTAGGGATGGGTTTGAAGTCCACCTAAAAATATTTGATATTGAGATACCCAATTCCCATCTAATGGAACATTAGATGCTGAATTCAATGTGGAAAGCTTAATATTTGAATATTGGAACACATTATTGTTTATATCAACCCAAGGTATGTGTTCAGTACTGCAAGTGAAGGAGATTGAAATTTATTTTCTTAATAGTTCTTTGAAAAATTGCATATGTAGGTGCAAGAATAAAAGAACTACCTATATAAGCATGAAGTTTAGCTACATCAAGAAGCTTGGGACTTAGCTTTGATATGCTTATTGAAGGATAGGACACAAGCTAGTAAAAATAGTGTCAAGTTAGAACTTATGAGAATGTAAACTGGTGTGTGTTATTATCGTCATGTGTTCACTATGAATAGAAAGGGTTCAATCCTTAGTGACACCCTGATATTCGAATATTTGGAATATGTAATACACTAATGTGAAATTCAATCGTCACGATATTTCATTTATGCATCAGTTTGTTATAGTTATGTTTTGTTTAAGTTAATCAAGATTGCACTTAAATAGGGGAGGTTTGTTGGTGATTTATGAAATTGCCAATATGTATTTAAGTGTAATGGATTAATTTTGTTGACCACATGTGATCTTGACAAACATTAAACAAGTAAGGAAGGTGTGGAGTACACACTTGTTTGAATTTGATCAAGATACAAAGTAAACTGTTATTTTCCAAAAATTAGCCTGACACGGGCCGTGTTAGGATAACGCGGGCCATGTAAAATGTCAGCATTTTGGACAAAAGCAATTTTGCAATATTACACGGGCCGTGTAAAATGTCAGCATTTTGAACAGAAGCAATTTTGCAATATTACACTACCCGTGTTAGGATTACACGGGCCGTGTAACGTGCCAAGTGACAGTTTTTGAAAGGTTTTATAGCCGTTTTTGGTCATTTTCATGGTAAGAAAATCATACCTTTTCTCTCATTCTCTGTTCTAGAACAACCTTTGAAGATTATCCAATCAAAGATTTGATAGTACCATCAAAATACTTTTATTTGAAAGTGTCTTACACGATTTTCAAAGGATCCAAGCCATTGTTCATCCCCATTTCTAACAATACTGACCTCTTTTGTTAGAAACAATGCATCAGGTGGTATAGGAAGAGTTGTGGGCTGATTTGGCGACCGATCCCACGATCTTGTAAATGACACAACTGGTGCAAGATGGTGTGATAGACAGATGACACGCCTAGGTCGTCGTGCAGTCAAAAATAAGTAAAATAACCTCACACACATTAGCACAGCGGTTGTAAGGGTCGATCCACGGGAGTTTGGTTATCAAGACAAGAGGATAACTTACCAACTGTAGTGTCACGCTACAGCCAGAGGGACTAACTTCCACTTTCTTAAAACACAGAGAAATCTCAAATCCAAAATCAAGTCCAAAACCAAAATCAAACATAAACTACTCTAAACTAAACCAAGTTCTAACCTAAGATTGCTTACTGAAATCAGAAACAATATTCAGAATCCATAAATAATAACACAAACCAAAAGCATTCATAACTCATTCAAACATAAATAAAGGTAAAAAGTGTACTAAAACATGAACCGAATGATTACTTGCATTAAACTCAAAATCAGAAGATCCAAAACATTCAAATACGAAAATAAAGAGCTTTAACCTACTGTTATTGGTTGTCACACTCCAGAAACACCAAGCTAAGAGCTACAACAACTAAACTAATATTGAAATTAAAGTGAAAACATAAAAATACCACAAAGGGCTGCTGGAATCTCGAAACTTGAGTCAAAGTCGCCGTAAGTCCACCTTATGGTCTGATCTTTGCCTCCGAATTTCGACCTAATGGCCTCTATTTATAGTTATGGAAAATTAGAACTCGCGACGTGCAAAGCCGCAAGTCGCGTCGAACGTAAAGCCTTATCCCCATTTTTTGTGGTTTGAATTCTCTTCACCGCCTCAACTTTTGACGTGGCGCGTTGCGTCCACCTTCATTCCTGCGGTGCGCGTGCTTATTCAACTGAATTTTGCATTATCCTCAAAACTTCTTCAATTGTCCGCATTTAGTCCCTGATTATAACATTTCTTTGCAAACAAGCACTAGCATAAAAAGTGAGAAATATCAATGTATATATGATATAATTTCACCAAGAATAGAGCCTAACAATGACTAAAATACATAATATTACTAGGCATTGTCAAACACCCCACACTTGTTCCTTGCTTGTCCCTAAGCAAGAGAGTTTTTAACATATTTTAACCAAGACTCAAACATTTTTGAACGTGTTCACTTTCAAAGCTTATTGTTTCTAGAGTTAGGTTGAAATAGTTTTTTGCAAACATAACCATAATATCCTTAGGAATTCATGACTTTCTAAAGAACACTTGATTACAAATTTTCTGTCCACAATGATGTGAACATACTCATTCAGATTCTAAAGGCCATTAAAAACTATCCATGACTTTCGGTGTTGTCCGTGTAACGAGCTTTCAGAAATGCCATCCCAGACCAGATGATCTTAGGTGGTAAGGTGAATAAGTGCCTCTTCGAGGCCACCACCTACCGACTCGAACAACAAAGGTCACTGATTGACAGTCCCCTCCTAAATTCCAATCATAAAATATCTCAATCTTTTAACTCCTAAAGCTCAACTTATTTGACTAAATAGATAGCATGATAACAACTAAACAATATTTCTTCAAAAATACCAATGCTATAACATTCAAAACTATTCGTTTCAAAATTAAAATCTATTAAAAATTTTGAAAAATTGCTAAAAATTTTGAAAATTGATCATTTCCTGCAAAAATTTCAAAAACACTCTTTTGACCGTCCACACCCCACACTTAAAATCGTACAACATCCCCGTTGTACCAAAATTATTTGAAAACTAGGGAGAAAGAGTTACCCCTTTAGACGGTTGACTGCTTGATGGAATTCGATTGTCACAGGATACAAAAAACACGAACATCTCACGCTTTGGATTCCAGGAGTAGTGGCGCAACAGTAAACACGCCGGTGAAGTGACAAGTGGAGGGGGGGCACAATGACCCTACACTTGCATGAAACAACTCCTCAGGTGATTTCCCATTTGGTATTCACATGCACACTCACAAACATTTAAATGCAAAAGCAAACAAACAAACTAAAGCATATAAACAAAGCAAAAAATTGTGATAAGTTTGGTACAGTATCTCAAAAAGTATAAGAAAAATACATCAATCATCCTGGCGTGTCCGAGAAGGACCCGCCTCATGATCATGAGCTCTGGCTGGGAAGGGTCGTGGGCGTCGTCCAGACTGGGAGGCCATATCCAGTAATACCTCCCCGATCCAACCCTGCTGATCCTCTAGCCTATCCATCCTCTGATCCAGCTCCCGTATGGCGGTCAACACATCTGATAACTATGGCTGGGGCTGGTCATCTGTTGGCTCCTCCCTCCGTCGCAGTCTCCTGGCAGGCTGCTCTGGCTCCGGCTGGGCCTGTGGTGCCTCTTTCGGAATCCTCATGATAACACCCGGTCGTGGCTGATGAATCAGCCTCATAATCTCAAAATAACGGACCGATGTCCGTGAGGGTGGTGTCGCTGTCAGAGTTGCCACAGTCTGTGCTGTCAAAAGACCATAGGACTAAGCCAGGCGTGTGATGTAATGCCAACTGGCCATGGGGTTGGTGTCGTCCACACCCGCTGCTCGGGTGGTCAGAGAGACTGCCAGTGCGAATGGCAGGTGGAGGAATCAGGTGGAATCGGAGATCGCCCACATAAAAGTCATGTCATCCCCGGACACCTTCTCACATCCACGCCTCTGCATGACAGAAGTGGATATGATGCGGTGCATCAAGCGGTGTAGCGGGTCGCGGAGCTGGTTCTCCATGGCCGACCCGGCCTTGTACTGGTCATTGGACATTGCTGCCCAAAGGGTCGTGTTAGCCTCCCGCTGAGGCTGTCCCCTAACACATGCCCGAAGAAAAGGCACAATATGGTGGCTCCGTAGCTCCGCCTCGGTATATATCCCCGTACGTCTACCAAAGTCCTGGAGATTGCACTCCCGGGTCTCTCCCCCCAGTCAAAACCTAATCATCTGGGCTCGTTACTCTCGTGACGCCGGTGTGTAATGGCAAGTGGAAAGGAACTCGAGAAGGAGCTCCTTGTAGACCACATAATCCCCGGTAGCCATCAGCTGGTCCAAGCCGCGACACGTGAAAGTGTGCTCCCCGTCAGCCCATGTGCCATGGATGATTGGCTCCAGCTCGGCCTAACGACCAGACTGTGTTAATACGGCTCGATCCAGCACGATAGCCGCGAGTACTGGGTGAGAAGTCAACTCGTCTCGTCGAGCTATGTAATGCGGGGTGTCCTCTAATACCTTTGGGAACCGAAGAAATGGGTGATCGCACCTGAACTCCATCTGTACAAAAGATTCTCAATTTTTTTTTTTGCAAAATCATTCCTTCTTCTTCCCCAGACACGCGCGACGCTGCCCAGCGTCACGCCGTAGGTCTGATTCGAAATAAATCCCTAAATTCGTTGATTTCACCTGTTAAACTTAATCTAATGCCTCTACAAGGTAGCCTAACTACCGACTAGCCCCTCTAGGGTGGTGATTTTAAAAAAAAAAAACACCCTACGAGCTAGCATTGCCGATTGTCTAAGTTTTCTACTTTTGCTATTTCAATCAAATTAACCACTCAAATGCTTGAAATAACACGAAATAACAAGTACTAGAAGATATATCGTAATAGTCGAACACAATAACGCAAGAAAAACGGAAGAAATCGGATGATCAAATGATGCTCTGTCTACGCGCGGCATGGGTTTTGATTGCAATGAGAATACGTACCTTATAAAGTGATCGATCGTATGCCGCGACATGCGTGGATGCAATCCGCGTCGCGCGTGTCACCAAATAACCCCTGCGCATCGGGTTATCGTGGGATCCCGCGTCGCGCTTTTCTCCTTGTCGCGTCGTGGCTTCCAAATTCTCCAAAGTTCCTTGTTTGACCCCACACTTGCCTCGAACCACTAATTCCTGCAATGATGATGATGATATTTCCTAAATACTTCTAAAAAACACAATACCTAACCTAATTACAGATGGGTTGCCTCCCAACAAACGCTAAGTTTAACGTCTTCAGCTAGACGTGTGCTGCGGCTACGGTGGATCATACGCCATTTATTCCTGCTGATTTCCAATCACCACCGTTCCTTCGCTGTTTACATGCTCCTTCAGTTTTCCTGGATCGAATGGCGTGCTGGTTCTCCTGCTGCTGTCCGATCGCCGTCTTCCGATTATTTCCCGTGAGTGCTTGGAGGTTGCTTTAAACCACCAAGCTCGATCTTTCCTTCGGTATCTCTTCAAGATCACCGGCTTGATGTGGAGCGCGCCCAGTGCCGCTCCCAGTAAGTGTTTTGCAACTCATTTTTTGCTCGTATCTTGAATATTATCTGCAGCTTGCAGTTTTGGTCTACAATGCCAATAGAAATTTTCCAATCGAATGGGATCGGAAGACAACATATCGGGATGCTTCCATATGTCCTCATCGATGGTATTGATCACATCTAATTTTCCATTCATGAATGGATCATGAGTGGCAAAGAAATCATTTTTATTGTCTTCAAAGACCACCTCGCCGTCATCATCTTCTAGATCATCGTCGAACAGGTGGATCGGTACCAAGAGTGAACGACTGGTTTTATCTGGTGATGGTACAGATACACTCATCACCAAATCTTTCCTTTCAAAATTTTTAAAAACTATTGGGTCGGGGGTAATAGTGTCATCTACGCCCCCTCCCTCAAAAGCATCGGCAACTTCAACAATTTCGGGAATTGTTGGCCTGGGTTCTGTACTGTAACTTACAGCCCCCTCCTCAACTTCCTCTTTGACCAAATGGTCTGGTGATGGTATGGATTCACTCATCACCATATCAACATTATTAATATTTTCAAAAACATCAAAAGCTGTTGAGTCAGGGGTAGCATTGTCACCTACAACCTCTTCCTCAACAACATTTCCGACCCTCTCAGTGGTCTTTTGACTTTCCCAAGGTGTATGACCTTCCATCACATGTTCTGGTGATGCAGGTTCACACACATTATCATTGGTATTAAAATTACTCACCTCGGTTTCCGGCGAGTTTAACGAACATCCCATATTTTCCTCCAAGATCTACTGAATTTTGCATTCTCAAATGGGAATTGGCCATATCCTTCTGCGTTTGGTAGGTACTAGCCATCATTTCCATGATGCGAAGCATCATTGCATAATCTTCAGATTGAGTTGGCTCCTCAGTCCGCCATCCATTGTCATCGAATGATCCATTTTTGCAATCATCCTCATAATGGTTGTCGACCGGATTTTCAAAATACACATATTGATCCGGGTATATGTAATCGCCCATTATGAGGATGTACACACACCAAAAATCGAAAGACAAAAATCAAACATTAAAAGAAAAAAAATACTCCTGATCGTCTTATCCGAAGCGCACAACTCTCCGGCAACGGCGCCAAAATTTGACACGCCTAGGTCGTCGTGCGGTCAAAAATAAATAAAATAACCTCACACACAGTAGTGCAGCGGTAGCAAGGGTCGATCCACGGGAGTTTGGTGGTCAAGACAAGACGATAGCTTACCAACTATAGTATCATGCTACAGCCAGAGGGACTAACTTCTACTTTCCCAAAACACACAGAAATCTCAAATCCAAAATCAAGTCCAAAACCAAAAAGTGAGAAATACTTAATATTACCAACTATAGTATCATGCTACAGCCAGAGGGACTAACTTCTACTAGCACAAAAAGTGAGAAATATCAATGTATATATGATATAATTTCACCAAGAATAGGGACTAACAACGACTAAAATACTTAATATTACTAGGCGTTGTTAAACATCCCACACTCGTGCCTTGCTTGTCCCCAAGTGTGGTCCGACGTGTCTATAGACTCTATTGAAGGTTTACCAAAGTCAGGCGGGTACACGGTAATTTTTGTAGTAGTTGATTGGTTGATGAAGTACACACACTTCAATCTTCTCAGATACCTTTTTATCGCATCACCATAATGGATACGTTTCTGCGAAAAATAGTTTGGCTGCATAAGATTCCAAAGTATATCATTTCGGATCGAGACATTGTGTTCCTCAACAATTTTTGGAAGGAACTTTCCAGTCTTCAAGGCACTGTCTTGAAACGCAACACTGCGTACCACCTACAAACGGACGTATAGACGGATGTAGTGACTCCATGCCTTGAAACAAATCTAAGGTGTTTTGTAACGGCACTCCTAAGAAGTGGTTCGAATAGTTATCTTGGGTCGGGTATTGTTACAACAACTTGTTTCCTAGTACGACCAACATCATTCTATTCTGCATTCTTTACGGAAAATATCCTACTTAAGTGGTGCATTATGGTTGGTTTAGAGACTCAATACGCATCTTTGTACAAATGTTGCGGGAAGAAAAAAAATTAGACCCTGTAACTGTATGAATGTCATTTTATCCTTGTCAACAATTACATATGGATTGGCATATTTATAGGATGTTTATAGTTTAGGCATAAAAGAGTGTTTGCTTTTGAAATATCATTTGTATAATGCTCTTGTCAATGCTCATTCAAAATGTAAATACTTAAGGGCTTATGATAGTGTTTATTTCAACAGAAGTGAAAGACACATTATAATGGCACCTATAAACTCTTGCAGTAATAGAATAAGGTTTATACCAAGCTTTATACTTTGAGATCACTGTATGGATCATAAGATTTATTGTAGTTATACTTGTATATAAAAGGTATATCAACTAAAATAGTTATAAAGACCATGAAAACATCATTAATATTCATTCAAACAAATATGCTAAAATTTAGTTGCATAAGTGATGTTTGCTTTGATGCTGTGTAGCACACTCACCCCTTTTGTCATGCAATGTACGGTCCATACAATTTATATATTATAAATAAAGTTGGACATGAAGAGAAGGACACCTAAAACTTATTTTAATTGAGTCGATGTCTACTGACAAGGTAGTATCATTTGCAACACAAGTATCATATTTTATGGTATTTCTTTTAAACTGCGGTAACATCCCATATTTCAAGCCAAAGTTTTCATTTAAAATCAGAGTATCTTTTTAAAAACCATATTAAAGTCCACCAAAACATTCATTCAAAGTTAATAAAACAACATGTTCAAATCTATAATATCGTATCACAATAAAATAATAGAAACAACGGAAGTCTGAAATCAGTAAATCAACACGATGCGGTCATGCCGTGCTCATCCATTTATCGGGGGAAGTACCTGAAAAAGATTTTAAACCGAAGAATAATCAAAAAGCTTAGCGAGTTCCCCAAATACCATACGTACCATCACATAACAAACAAGCCAGTAATGGGACTCGACTCGACACACTCCTACCCTCGTGGGACTCGAAACTGTCCTACCATATATACACATTACATCAGGACTCGACATAGTCCTACCCCTAACGAGACACAAAACCATCCTACCCATATTACGCAACATTACCAGGGATCGACACAGTCCTACCCCTAATAAGACTCGACACCATCCTACCCTATCAAGCATTAAGCAACCTACAGTCATAAGACTGAATCATACGACTAACATCCAATATAGTAACACTACATTAGTCAGCACACCATCTCACCCTATGAGTTTCATGCAACGTCACATCTAGTATAGTGAGGAAACTTGCCTAAATCACAAGTAGTAAGAATACACACACGCATCCTTGTCACCCTATCAACAAAGACATCCTAAATCATTAACTGTTATAAATCAGTGACTCAATCCAATGCGAGGTCAACACCTCAAATCCCTGCAAGTTTAACGAAAAGTCAAACTAGTCAAAAAAGTCAATAGCCAAGTCAATATGGTGCATACCAGGGACCTTAGCATCGCTACAAGACACGATTTAGAAACAGGGTTCACCAAGGATAGCGTCCCTATCCAACGATGTTAGTGGCGGTACCCCCGATCATATCAACTTTCATTTTAAGCACTTAAACTGTTAAATGAACCAATAACTTCTAGAACACTTCCATTATGATTGTAGATCCATAAAAAATGAGAACTTTATGGACACGCATGTCCAACCTAAACCCAAGGTCAAAAAAAATTTGAAACACCCAAATATTCTTGCATGGATTCAAGAAAGCTTGAGCATGCCCTCTACGTTGGCTCAAAGGCTCCAGTAGGTGGTAACTAGGTGACTAGGTAGTTTGGAGCTCCCCCAACTCCAAGAACAACACCACAAGGGACGATAAACACCACCATTCAACTATAACATCTAAAACAAAGCCTTAATACGCATAAAGTCGGGAGGTTTTTAACTTACAATGGTCCACCGTCCTACCCTATCATGCATTTAACCTCTAGCTTGTTGACAACTCTCTTGCACTAACACCCTCCTTTTTCTTCCTCAAGCTTCCTTCAAAAGTGAGATATGGGCTAGAATCACAAAGGGGAACTTGGGCTTACGAGTTTAGGTCTCTCATGGGTTGTAGAAGCTAGTAAGAAGCAGTTCTAGGGTTTGGCACCGTTTAAATAAGGCTCAAGGCTCGAAACCAAGGGTTACGGATACGCCGCTAAGCAAGGCCGAAAGCGTCATTATTAGTCATGCTCCACATGCGGATTTAAACCCTGTTTTGCGTCCCTACCCCCTTAAGGATAGCATCGTGAAGTGCATTTCCTCCAAAAATTAATACATTGGACACAGATCCTACAACTCTCCACCATTTTTCTGGATTTCGTCCTCGAAATCTGAAGCTACAAATAGGTCCATGTAATGCCCAAAGGCTCCCATGTCCATTCTGGACCCTTCTGTTGCTGCTACTGCACCTTCACTAACTCGACCACCTTGTTGCGCAAGGCCTTCGTCTTCCTTTCCAAAACCGCGACTGTTCACTCCACATAGTTTAGGCGTTCATCTACCCAAATATCCTCCAACGACACTAAGGCTGACTCATCGGATATGCTCTTCCTCAATTTGGAGACATGGAAAGTGTTGTAGATTTGGCTAAGTTTCTCGGGTAGCTCTAAACAGTATGTCACCTTACCTACACGAGCAATGATCTAATGTATCTGGGGCCCAACTTGCCTCGCTTCTTGAATTGAATGACCCCTTCACAAGGTGACACTTTAAGAAGGACAAAATCCCCAATCTAAAACTCCAAGTCTGAGTGGCACCTATCAGCATAGCTCTTCTACCAGCTCTGGCAGTCTGCATCCTTTCCCAGACCCTTAGGACAAGCTCCGTTATCTTGATCATAACCTCAGTGCTTCCCAGGACACGCTGTTAAACCTCTCCTTAACATATCGAGGTCCTACATTTCCTCCCATACAACATCTCAAAGGGAGGCATGCCAATACTCGCATGGAAGCTGTTGCTGTAGGTGAACTCAGCCAACGAAAGATAAGAATCCTAGTTCCTACCAAAGTTGATAACACATGCTCGTAACATATCCTCGAGCGTCTAGGTCGTCCTCTCACTCTAGTCATCGGTCTTAGGGTGATATACGGTACTGAAGTGAAGCTGAGTGCCTAGATCCTCGTGAAACCTCTTCTCAAACATGGAAATAAACATGACATTCCTATAAGATATCATTGAAACTAGTACACCATGTCGGGTAATCACCTCCCGAACATAGATGTCGGCCAACCTCTACGTGGTAGAAGTCTCCTATATCGGTATGAGGTGGGAACTCTTAGTCAATCGACCCACGATGAACCATATAGTATCAACATTCTGAGGGATCCATGGCAACCTTGCGATGTAATCCATGGTAATATGCTCCCACTTCCACTCGAGAAACAAAGGCTGGAGCTTGTTGTGGGGCCGCTGGTGCTCGGCCTTGTCCTTCTAATATGTCAAGCATCTAACCACACATCAAACCATATTCTGCTTCATGTTAGACCACCAACAATCCTCTCGAAGATTCCGATACATCTTCGTCGCCCCTAGATGGATAGAAAACTTTGACTTCTGTCCCTCATCCATTAGCATTTAACGAGATCCGCCCATCATAGGATCCCAAATCTGACCATACTGCATCAATAATTATTGGTTATTCCTAACCATATCTGGCATCTGGCCTAGAATTCTTTCCCACTTCTAATTCTCCACCCTACTCTCTTGAGCCTGTGCAACACGAATCATCTCAAGTAAAGGAGTGACCATGATCATCCTCAAACATAAGCCATGAAGGGGTATACTAGACACTCTCCAACTCAAAGTTATCGAACATCACATTGACATTCCCCAAATGATACAGAATCTTGCAGTCATAATTTTTTATTATGTCGAGCCATCTCATTTGTCACATACTTAGATTCGGCTGGTCCATCAGGTATCTCAAACTCTTGTGGTCCGTGTAGATGGTACATCGAACCCCATATAGATAGTGGTTCGTGCCCCCAACTCTAATTCATGGATCAGATAGGTAGCCACATGAGTCTTCAGCTGCCTCAAGGAATAAGTAATCACCCGACCATGCTGCATCAGAATCGCTCCCAACCCGGAGATTGATGCATCACAATACACCATCATATCCTTAATCCCCTAAGGTAGTGTCAGAATAGGAGCCTCACATAATCTCTGCCTCAAAGTCTCGAAGGCATTCTGCTGATCATCGCCCCATCGGGAGGCGACATTCTTCTTCGTCTATCGTGTCAAAGGTATCGCAATCTTCGAAAAATCCTGGATAAATATCTGATAGTACCCGGCCAAACCAAAGGAACTCCTAATCTTGGACGGAGTCTTCCAAACCTCCCACTGTATCACGACCTCAACCTTGGTCGGATCAACTATAATGCCCTCCTCGTTGACTAGATGCCCTAAAAATTTGACCTTGGTCGGATCAACTATAATGCCCTCCTGGTTGACTAGGGGTATCTGTTCTTCACCATAAGCTTATTCAGCTCCCTACAATCAATCCAGTTTTGGTGAGACTCACCCTTCTTCTTGACAAATAAAATCGACGCTCCCCAGGGCTAACTACTGGGGCTGATGAATCTATTGTTTAACAGCTTCTGAAGCTAGGTGGATAAATCTTACATCTTTGGAGGTGCAAGACAATATGGTACCTTAGCCATCAGAGCCACACCTGGGACTAAGTCAATACAGAACTCCAACTACTTCTCAGGAGGCACGCCTAGTAAATCCTCGAGAAATACGTCGGAGAACTCCCGAACCATGGGCACCTCATCCATAGGTATCTTCCTCTCTTCCTGAGTATCAACGAGATATGCCAAAAATCCAGTGCTCCCATGTTAGAGGTATCTACATGCCCTTGCTGTCGAGCAGAAGGTCGTGCTGCCTCTCATTCCCTCACCCAGAATGGTCAGTTCTCCCTACTTAGGGTTCAAACCCGCACCTATTGTCGCTCATAATTGATCAATGCTCCGAAACGACTCAACCAATCCATACCCACATCAACCATCAGAATAGGGATTAGGTCTATCAAAAACCTCACCCCATAGATCTCCAAAACATAGTCGCGGTACACCCGAGTGTCTCTCACGGTGCGATCATCCGATATTTCTACCACCAACGGGCGGTCCAATACCCCTAAGGTAACGTCGAGGTCCTTGGTTAAAGCAAGCAATAAAAAGGAATGACTAGCCCCCGAGTAGAACAACACGAACGCCTGCAAGAATTTGACTAGAAATATGTCAGTGACGATGTCCGATGCGGCTCGTGCCTCCTCTACAGTGAGCTCGTATGCCTGACCTTTGGCCTTTGGGACCTCCACCTTCCCTTAGCGGCCATCGGTGATCCTCAAAGTTGTGGGTGCAGGATTTTCCATTACTCCCTGTACTATTTTGCGACAGTTCGCCTTGGCAGTCCCAATGATAACATATCCTCGTCTCCTATGGACAATCTTGGCTGAAGTCACCCTCCTTGATGTTGGAGAATGGGTAGGGTTTGAGTGGAGATATGGATACCCCTTGGATCGTGAGAACACTTTTCTGAACTGATATTTCTACCCTATGCCCGGGTTACAAGAAATTCAGCCTAGGGTAATCCAAGAGGACACTCACGAATCTAGGCACAGAAAACGTGAGCCAAATTGCTATGGAGATCTGAGAGAGTTTCATGAAACGAGAGCTAAAAGGTGTGTCCCTCTCCTCAACTAGGAGGCCGTATTTATAATATACAAGTGGAAAAAGGGTTTCGTCTAGGGTTAACAATCATGGGCTTAAGGGTTGCCGTCATCGGTTTCTTTGGTAACAAGTCACGAAATTATGAAGGAATTAAAGATTTCCAAAACTGACGAAATTAGTCAGTTTTACCATAATCAACCTCAAGAAATACGATTTTCCACTATGTACCCACTTGGAAATACGACTTTCCACTATGTACCCTCAAGAAATACGATTTTCCAGCGGGACCCAGCCAGGGGATCGGCCCCTGGAACCCCCGCTAGGGGCGCTTCCCCTAGACCTAGCCAAAGGGGCACTGCCCCTTTGGAAACCCCGAACCCATGGGCACTGTCCCCGGACCCCCGACTTGTCGTCGAACCGACTATTTATTTGACCTTATACATGCGTGCACTCTACACATACCTGAACATATATTAGGGTACAAACTAAATAGCCCTTAGCTCACATGTTAGTTCCAATTACAAAAAATGACCTGGTGACACTAAAATCACCAACACTTGCCACACTTGTAGCATGCAGTTGGTCGACACCGACCCTTGTAGGTCTTCCCGTACTTGCCACATCGACCGTGGCCTGACTGTTCCCCCACTCTTTGATCGCTACCCTAGAATTTCTATATCGTCGGCTGCGTATGTGCAGGTGCTTTCCTCTTCTACTTCTTCTGGGTCTCCGACTCCAACTCTCGTACTCAGGCAACAACAATCATTTCAATAAGGGTCTAGTGTCGGGCAGCATGACAACGTAGGGGTCGTTATGCGGTCAAAAATAAGAAAATAGGCCTCATACACACTAGTATAGCGGTAGCAAGGGTCGATCCACGGGAGTTTGGTGGTCAAGTTAAGACGATAGCTTACCAACTGTAGTGTCACGCTACAGCTAGATGGACTAACACTACTTTTCCAAAAAAATCAAGCAAAAACACAATTCCAAGACAAGTTCCAAAATTCAATGCAAACATGAACTGAAATACACCAAATCCAATCATCTACTAAGAATACTTACTGAAATCAGAAGCTAAATTCAGAATTCAGAAGCAAACAAACAATCCAATTACACCAAACAAGCATCCAAACACAAATAAGCTAAAAAGTGCAATAAAACCATGAACCGAATGATTACTCCAATTAAAAACCAAAACAAAAGATCCAATGTACTGGAATCCGAAAATAAACAACCCTAGACTAAGCTACTGGTTTGAACAATCCAGAAACACTAGGCTAGAAGCTAATTTAAACTAAAGAACATTAAACTAAAAGTGAGAACATAAAAAAATACCAAGAATGGTTGCTGAAATACCGAAACTTGAGTCAAAGAAGCCTTAAGTCCACCTTAGGGTTCGATCTTCGCCTAAAAAATCCGACCTAAAGACCTTTATTTATACTTGAAAAATCTGTCGATCCGCGGCGCGCAAAGCCTAAAGCCGCGACGCGCGTGTAGCCTTATCCCCGTTTTTTCGTTTTTTGAATCGCCTGATCTCTGACGTGGCGCGATGTGCATGCCTTCATTCCCGCGACACGCGTGTTAATTCGACTGATATTGACTTGCTCCAAACTTCTTCCATTTTGTCCACATTTTGTCCCTGTTATTAACATTTTCTTGCACACAAGCACTAGCACAAAAAGTGAGAAATACCAATACAACTATGATATAAATTCACCAATAATAGGGCCTAACAACGACTAAAATACTTGATATTACTAGGCATTGTCACAGCAGACAGGAACACCCAAATCTCTGTCTGCGGCATGGCCAAATAACGAGACATCTGCATCTTCTTTGTGGCCATGTACTTAGGGAAAAACAACACCCTCTCCATAACGTTTTTGGTGATCTCATTCACTGACTTCATAGTCTATGCCATGCTCAGATACTCCTGAGCTAGATGATCCATCTCGACTTATGGAATATACTCCTCTCTGAACTAGACTGTGAACTGCGCCCAGATCATCGCTCCATGCTCAACTAAGGATAAATCTTGAATGCATAAAACCCACCAATCCTTCGCCCAACCACATAACAGATTCATCGTGAACCTTATTTTTTCCTCTTCAAGGCAAAAACATGTGCTGAACGCACCCTAGACCTCATCTAGCACATGCTGGCGATCGGGTCCTCACCTCTATAAAAAAAGGGAGGTTGGCAAGTGGCGAAATCTCGATATGTCATGGTGTTGGCCTTGGGCTGGCCAAGAGACTTCATGTTGGAACTCGCTTGTCACATGAGAAAAAAACACGAACTTCTCATGATTCAGATTTTCAGGAGTTGTGGCGCAACAGTAAACACGCCGGTGAAATGGCTAGTGTAGGGGTACAATGACCCCACACTTGCTTGAGACATCTCCTCCCTAGACTCTCATTTGATATTCACATGCAAACACTCACAAACAAATTAAATGCAAACAGAGAACACATATAAAATATAAAAAAATGTGTTACAAATTAACGCGGGCCACGATTGTAATGCACGCGTCGTGGTAATTTTTGAATTTTAAACCAATTTTAAACACTCATAAAACCTTTTTGCTAAACACATTTACCTAAAATCACTTTTATTCCTACTGTCATATGACTTATTTCGTTACCTAAAAACAATAATTCCTATTTAATCAACCAATTACCTAAAATCTAAGAATCCTAAAAAATTTTGAAGAACAAGAAAACGAATAATTACATAACCCTTCTTTCAATTATGACCCGTGTCATCCTCTTTGTCTTCCATGGGCTCCTCCTCCATTGGTTCTTCTTCTCCCTCTTCCTCAACCAATGGAGGTTGACTACACGGTACGTCGCACTTGAAATCGTCAAAGAATTTGACGATGCATTCCCCAAGTCACATAAGTTGAGTCTGAGTGTTTTGCGTGCGCCGATCCATGTCCCAAACGGTCACTGTTAAGGCATTATGCTCAAGTCACATAAGTTGAGTCTGAGTGTTTTGCGTGCGCCGATCCTGTGAACGGACTTTATTTCATCCGCCAGAAACCGTGAATCCAAAGTCACCGAAGTGATGCAGATAGGTAAACTATCCGGTGCTCGTGGTCTTTTCCTTGATGTCGACGGCTCGTTACAGAGAGCTAGGAATGGCGATCGGATAACTGAAGTGACACCGTCGTCGATGTATATAACCTCCTGCGAGGTCGTAGTCGGTGAATTGAATGGGATAGGAGGGGTAGCCTCCAATAGACGGGTGTTGTATGGTGTCAACAACCCGTAGGAATGAGCTAATCGGGTAACAAAGTGTCCCCTGCCGACTGCGACATACTTCAAAGGAGCATTGGTAATCTGTTTGAAGTAGTCGCGCCTTATGAATGTTCATACCTCATGTCGCACCGTATGAATAGACGCGGAGCGGCGTATGAAACTCAGGTCAGAATCAACTAATTAACACTAAAACAGGCCAATTTATCAATTCTAACTATTGGGTTATGTCGCATTCAGTGTCTCAAACTATTTAACATCATCAATTTGTCTCCAAAAACACTACATTGCAGTTTATAGTAAATTCCATGACTTTCCAAGAAACTTGAAGAAAAAGAGAAGAATTTAGAGCACTTACTTGATCTGTGGATAAGAGAATGACGAATATATGATCACGGATTGCTGAGGGTCGAATTACAATAAAAATCGAAAAGAATTTGTGCTTTGATTTTTATATAATTATGGAGGTTTTGGGTTTTGGGTCAAACTTTGTTTTGGTGATTATCTGTAAATTCGAAATCAGATAAGACCGCGGCACTGTAATTAAGCTCCGCGTCGCGAGTACCTGATTCAAGTTTATCAATAATCGCATGGCATTTTCACGTGCGGCGCGGATTCAAAGACCCCACGTCGCGTGTTTATAAAATCCCCAAAATGACCCCACACTTGTTCTTCTCTTACCGTAATTAATTAGACAACATCAAAACTAAAATGCAAAATTTACATATGGTCGGGTTGCCTCCCGACGAGCGCTATGTTTAACGTCTTCAGCCGGACGTCTTTTGCAGCTACGGTGGATCGTATGCCATTTGACTTCGCTGACTTGCAATTCCCACCGTTCCTTCGTTGTTTCCATACTTTAATTTCCCTGGATCAAATGGTTTACCGGTTCTTCTGCTGCTGCCCGGTCGGTGTCTTCTGATTAATTCTCGTAAATGCTTCGAAGTAGCTTTAAACCTCCAAGCTCGATCTGTCATTCGGTACCTCTTGAAGATCACCGGCTTGACATGGAGCGCGCCCAGTGCCGCTCCCAATAAGTGTTTTGCGCATCGTTTTTTGCTCGTATATTGAATATTATCTACAGCTTGCGGTTTTGGTCTACAATACCTATAAAAATCTTCCAATCGAATAGGACAGGAAGGCAAAATATCAGGATGCTTCCGTATGTCCTCATCGATGGTATTAATTACATCTAATTTTCCACTCATGAATGCATCATGAGTGCCAAAGAAATCATGTTTATTGTTTTCAAAGACCACATCGTCGTCGTCATCTTCTTGATCATCGTGTAACAGGTGGATCGGTACCAAGAGTGAGCGACTGGTTTTATCTGATGATGGTATAAAGTCACCCATCACCAGATCTTTATCTTCAAAATGTTCAAAAGTTTCAAAAATTGCAGGGTCGAGGGTAGTATTGTCATATACGCCCCCGTCCCCAATAATCGTTTCAACTGAGTTGTCTGGTGATGGTATGGGTTCACTCATCACCAGATCGACATTATCAATATTATCAAAAACATCAAAAGCTGTTGAGTCAGGGGTAGTATTGTAACTTACAACCTCTTCCTTAACAACATTTTTGTAGCATCCTTATTTTGGGCCTAGGAGTTTTGGGCTTAAATCGACAAATAAAACTTATTTTATAAATAAATAAAACGAATGAATAACTAAATTTAATATTTTATTATATTTTATATTATGAATAAATGAGCCAAATATAGTTTTAAAATCAAATTGTAACCAAATGTGAGAAATTTTGTCATAAGGACTAAAAGTGTCAATTTGGCCAAACTTACCCTAAGTAAATTTGACTAGTCATTGATTTAGAAAATTAGAAGATATAATGAAGAAATTGATGTGGAGTTTAAATTAGGTCAAATAATTCCTTGAATTGATATTAAGGACCAAAATTGTGAAGAATTTTAGTGTAAGGGACCATTTGTGTCAAATTGGGAAACTAAGGGCTAGTGGTGACCTAGACTATGACTCAAGTGAAATAAATGATTGTATTTGGGGCATAGGTGTGAGTTTAGAGACTTCTAGCTAGAATAATGGACTTTATGGGTGTTTGGTGAAGAAAGACCAAACTCTAAGGACCCTTCTTGCCAAGTCTTGAAGTATCTAGGGTTTTGATGAGGGTCTTCCCCATTTCAGCTCATATTCACGAAATTAGAGAGAGCAAGAGAGGAGAATGGCGATTTCCATGGATTCCAAGAGGATTAGAAGCTTGTTCTTGAAGATTGATCATATACTTGAAGTTCCTAGTCAATCAAAGGTATAAACCCTTCCTCTTCTAGCTTGCAAACCCGTTTTTGGGGTGGGTTTTATGTCAAATCCGAAAATATGAATTGGGGGAGGAAATCCTAGGATCCCAAAGTATTAGTTTATGATACTAGTTCATGTTTTGATCAACATCCAATCCATGGATGCTCTAGATCTAATTATTTGATTAATTTGGGTGTTATGAACCCTAGAATTCGGGGATTTGATGAATAGAGGAGAAATATGGAAATTGATGGATGAATATGGTGATTTTGGATGAGGGGATTCATTTCTAATGTTTCCCTAAGGATTCCCACCTTTGATTTGAAGTCTTAAACCTTGAATCACTAGAAAATGGGAATTAGGTGTTAGAATGGGTTTTATCAATGTATATGATGAATGGATCTTTTGGTTTAATGGATGAATGAATCATTTGCATCAATTTGGTGGTATAAGTGGGGTAAGGATCATTTCCTAATGATTCCATGGAATGGAAGAAGGAATCTCCATTTGTAATCACCAATTATAGGAATGGAATTGGGTATTCCATGGTTTAAGCTTATAGAGAGAAGTTGTGATCATGGCATGTAAATGATTCATTTGAAATGATTTTAGGTAGTTTAATTGATTCTAATGATGTATATTTTGGGTAATAATAATGTCCTTTTGATATCCATAAGTATTGGGAGGTTTTAGAACTTGAATCGGGTTAAAAAGGGATGAAAATGACCAAAAACGGAGCTAGAACTGAGAGTTACACGACCCGTGTTACTTAAAACACGACCCGTGCTGTCTAAAAGAGGGTTACACGACCCGTGTAACCATTTACACGACCCGTGTAAGTCTCTGTCCGGATTTTGGGCACTTTTTGGGTTTTGAGCTTTACGGTTTGGGCCTTGGGTCCTGGTTTTAATGCAAATCTTTGGGGATGTTTTAACTAAGGTTTTCCTTATATTAAAGAGTCAAGGACTTCATTTTGGATGGTTAATGATGGTTCCTTCTTGGTTCTAAAGAAGTAATTATAGTGTGACTTTTAGACGAAACGAGTATGATACCTTCCGTTCTTGTATTGTAGGAAGGAGATATGTTGTAATGTCTTGAAGGTGAGACTAAAGACTTAAGCTAGCACTTAACTAAGAGGATCTGATGGATGAGATGATGTCTAGGAGCACCTCCAATGCATCAACCTAGTGTGGAGTTAGTGTTGACTCGTCAGTTGACCTTGGGTGAGTTTACCAGGAGTACACATCCTTCCAACTATCTTTTGTGTATGTGGTCAATTACTTTTAATGCATGATATTATGTGCAATGTGTTATATGACTACTACTTGTGCATTGCATGAAAATGAGTTTTCTAAAGTTGTTTTCAAATAAAGATGATGATGATGTTTTTAAAGATGTTTTGAGCATCCTATTTGTGCATTGCATTGCATATAGGATGGGATTAACCGAGTGAACATTATGATGACCTTAAAGATTTTTAAAGATGACGGGCTAAAATAGCCACCTTGATGATAATTATTCCATATAGAGGGTTAAGATGGGCCCTCAACGATGTTTGTGGAATTGTTCCCGACAATAGGAGACCGCATGAGGGAGTTGCTAACCCTCATGGGACTAGTGTGATGGCCACTAGTTCTAGTTTAACCTATACAGGATCGAGTGATATGCTTTGTGCGTGTCATTTGTGAACCTAGGTAGGTGCCATTGAGGTGAGTTGGACTTTTATGAGATGGACGTGGGTTCGGGATAGTTGCATCATACATTGCATTTGCATATCATAACTATCTATTTTGAGTAAATCCTTGTGATGTTTTAAATAACTTTTAAAGTGTGTTTCAAAACTATTTTTGGGGGTTTGTCCCAAGTGTGGTAGTTCACTGCCCACTCGAAATGGGTCAACCTTGGGTAAGCTCACTAGGCATTTCAATTGCCTAACTTATTTTGATGTGTACTTAGGTTGAGGAGTTTTAGATGACTTTAGAGGAGCTGGATATTTATAGAAGGCCACGGATTGTGTGGTTTCCCTTAAGCTGTGTAAAGGTATTCGGATTGTAACAACCTCGCTCTTTTACTAAATAAAGATGTTTTATATAAAGTTGGACCACATGATTTTTCCGCAACTGAAACTCTGAAACAATTTCTTATTAAAACCCATTGTGTTTTACAAATGGTTTTTGAAGGAATTTGAATATTTTTCACAAAGGATATTTTTGAACAATGATGATAAACCATGGATTTAAAAGGTGTTTTTATAAAAAGTCTTAAGCGAGGGTGTTTCAATTTTCGACCCTCTCAGTGGTCTCTTGACTTTCCCAAGGTGCATGTACTTCTATCACATGTTCAGGTGATGCACGTTCATACACATTATCATTGGTATTAAAATCAGTCGCCTCGGGTTCTGGCGAGGGAGGTGAAGATCCCATATTTTCCTCTAACTGATCTAAGGAACCTTGCAATCTTACAAGAGCATCGGCCTGATCCTTTTGCATTTGGTAGGTATTAACCATGAGTTCCAAGAATTGGCCCCAAATTGTAGAATTTTCAGGTTGAGATGGCTCATCGGTCTGCCATACATTGTCATCCAATGGTCCATTGTTGCAATCATTCTCGTAATGGTTGTCGGCCGGATTTTCATAATACGTGTATTGATCCGGGCATACGTAATCGCCCATTATGAGGATGTACACATACGGACAATCAAAAAACTAAAATCAAACATCAAAAGAAAAATACCACTCACCGTCTATCTTAAGCGCACAACTCCCTGGCAACGACGCCAAAATTTGACAACGCATGGGTCGTTATGCGGTCAAAAATAAGAAAATAAACCTCACACACACTAGTATAGCGGTAGTAAGGGTCGATCCACGGGAGTTTGGTGGTCAAGATAAGACGATAGCTTACCAACTATAGTGTCAAGCTACAGCCATAGGGATTAACTCTACTTTTCCTAAAAAATCAAGCAAAAACAAAATTCCAATACAAGTTCCAAAATCCAATACAAACATGAACTGAAATAAACCAAATCTAATCCTAAACTAAGAATACTTACTGAAATCAGAAAAAAAATTCAGAATCCAGAAGCAAACAAACAATCCAATCAAACCAAACAAGCATCCAAACACAAATAAGCTAAAAAGTGTAATAAAACCATGAACAAAATGATTACTCCAATTAAAAACCAAAACAAAAGATCCAATGTACTGGAATCCGAAAATAAACAACCCTAGACCAAGCTACTGGTTTGAACAATCTAGAAACACTAGGCTAGAAGATAATTTAAACTAAAGAACATTAAACTAAAAGTGAAAACATAAAAAAAATACCAAGAATGGTTGCTGAAATTCCGAAACTTGAGTCAAAGAAGTCTTAAGTCCACCTTAAGGTTCAATCTTCGCCTCCAAAATCCGACCTAAAGACCTCTATTTATACTTGAAAAATCTGTCGATCCGCGGCGCGCAAAGCCTAAAGCCGCGACGCGCGTATAGCCTTATCCCCGTTTTTTCGTTTTTTGAATATGCTGAGCTGGACCCCGAGCTAGTCTCAACTCTTATCGTCATTACTATATTCTAGACACAAAAAGGATTATTTCAAGTCGAATTTGTAATGTGAATCACACACGATTACCTCGTCTACCGGCTTCTTAGAATCCTTGTGACCCTTTTCTGTTCCAGGTACGAATCTTGTGCTTCCAGAGTTCCAATAGTACGGGCTCGTGTACTACCTTTCACACTTATTTGTACCTTCCCTATAAACCATGTCCAAGCACCTAATTCCCCCCTCACACTTCTATTGGACATTTGTATATCATTAATACGGTCCTGCACCAAGGTGCCTACACTCCTCCTAGACTACCTAGGATTCCACACCCCACACATGCCTAGAAAACTTATGCTAACATTGTCGGGTCGCACTATGAATACACAGTCGTACATAACCACGGATGAGATAGACGGTCGAATAAGTGATCCCACCCTAAAGTCACAACCAAACAAGGAATGACCAATAAGGCTAGATCAAGAATTCTATGACTATCTAACCCTAAGGATTCATCTAACATCCTAACAGTATTAGCATATGTTTCAAGTAGCACACAACAAGCAACATTCAAGCCAATAAGGCATCCCTATGATCCATTCCAATTCTAGCATGCAATTCCTAAGTGGATCTTTAGCCTACATTTTAGCATACATATCAGACAAACATATCATCGATATTTTTTGAATCACTTTTCTTCCTTGAGCTCCGGCTGACTGCACACATCGCATATTTTCATTGTCATAAAATTCTTTTTCCAAAAAGTTTTTATAAACATTTCACCAGGCCTTAGTTTGAGTTTGGACTCACACTAATGTTCAACCAAATCCCTCAAACCAATGCTCTGATACCAAATTATAACGTTTCAATTTTGAGGATAAAAGTTTCATTTAAAATCAACGTATTAGTTTAAAAACTGTATCAAATTCCACCAAAATATTCCTTCAAAATTAATAAAACATCGTGTTCAAATCCATAAGATCGTATCATACAACAATAATTGAAACAACGAAATTTTGAAATCAGTAAATCGATGTGATGCGTCATGTCGTGCTATTCCCTTTATCGTAGGAAGTACCTAAAAACATTTTAAACTGAAGAGTAAGCACAAAGCTTAGTGAGTCCCCCAAATACCATACATACTATCACATAACAAACACGTCTGTAATGGGACTCGACACAGTCCTACCCTCGCGGGACTCGACACCGTCCTACTCTTTCAACACATTACATCGAGACTTGACATAGTCCTACCCCTAACGGGACACGACACTATCCTATCCAGATTACACATCATTACCAGGACTCGGCATAGTCCTAACCCTAACAGGACTCGACACCATCTTACCCATATCAATCATCAAGCAACCTGTAGTCATTAGAATGAATCATACGACTAACATCCAATCAAGGAATACTGGTCAGCACACCATCTCACCCCACGGGTTTCTTGCAACGTTACACCTAGCATAGTGAGGAAACTCACCTCAATCACAAGTCATAAGAACACACACACACACACACTTCCTCATCACCCGGTCAACACAGACCTCCTAAATCATTAATAACATAAATTAATGACTTAATACAATGCGAGCTCAACCCCTTGGTCAACACCTCAGATCCCTCCAAGTTTAACCAAAAGTCAAACTGGTCACAAAGTCAACCGTCCAAGTCAACATGGCACGTAGTGTAAGAACCCGCAAAAGTTGTAAAAGGGTAAAATGGTCTTTTGGCATATTGTAAGACCATTATGTAAAATAATATGTATTCGTGAAATAATAACATAAGAAATAAGAGTTTATGCGAAATTTGGAGTTTTACCACGTGAATAGTGAAATTTGGCCAAAAAGGACAAATTGGTCATTTGACATGAAAATGACCATTATGTTAAGAATTTTTCATTAAGGAGTTAAGTTGGTAACTAAAGAAATATAAATTGCAAAGATGTGAGCTTTTGGACCATTTTTGGACAAAAGATGAAAGTTAGGGACTTAAGTGTAAATACTTTATAAAAATTAAATATATAAGAGAGTTAATAAACTCTCATCTCCAGAAATCAGCAGAACTTCATAGAAATTTCTAGAGAGAGCGAGAGAGAGCACGGGAGGAGGAGAAGTTCAAGTATCGTTGCAAAGAAATCAAGGAACACAATTGGAACTAATGATTCCAAGCTTCAAGAGGTAAGGTTTTCAAGTTTTAAGCTACAAAGTTTTTAAACGAGAATCAAGTTTTGATTTCTGATTTTTCAGAAATCATGATTCCAATGAAACCATCCAATTCATCTTGCTCAAAATCATCCATTTAACATGTTCTGGTAGTTGAATATGTTAAAAATCAAGAAATGGTGATTTTGCTCAAGAACCCTAAGTCACGGGTTTGAATGTTTAGGTGGTTTTAATGAACCTAATGTGTTAGAAAAGGTGAAAGAAACATGTAGTAGTTATTAATTCAAAGGAATTGAAGCTTTGATGCAAAAATGATGAAATGGGTTTTTTTTTAGCTCAAGAACCCTAAAAATGGGTTTATGAGTTGGAACTGATTTCATATGATTCTAATGGTTTTGTTAAGCCAAAAATGTCATAAGTGAAGTAAGAAATCAGTTTCAAGCCTTAAAAATTCCATAAAACGATTTTTGGTGAAAATTGGTGTTTTCGGAAGAATTTTCAAGATTATAAGAAAGATTTGATGATTTTGAAGTTTAAAACTAAGTATAAGTTGGTATTTACGGCCTGGAAATGACCCTAAACCAATTAAGTTGAGAATTAAGAGCTTAATGGGGTGAATAGTGGAACTGCAGTTTGGAAAATCGTCATTTAAGGCAATATACTTTGCCTTCGAGTCACGACCAGGTAGTGGTCGAGTCGCGAGGCGGCGCCGGCAGAAACATGCAGTTTTTGCATTGAGTCTCATGCCAAGTTCAATTTGATTTTGAGAGTTGGTTCAAAACTTGTCCGTTTGACCTCAAATTTTAAACATAGGTCTATTATGGCCTAAGACTTCATGAAAAATTGTCAGAACCGAAATACGACCTCCCGAGGGTACTGTAGTAAAATACGCGTATTTCGGGAAAATTTTAAAATGGGTCTATTAATGGTTATACATTTGTTATGACCTGTAGTAGTGCCGTATGAGACTCTTAAGCTATAGAGTCAGTTATAGTATGTATTTATCCATTAAGCAAGTATATATGATATATGTGTAGGAGGTGCTTCAAACATTGTTGAGCACGGGAAAGGAAAAGGAGTACGTGGAGCTTAGTGAACCATAGCAAAACCAAGGTGAGTTTTATGAGGATTTCTCTAGTACATAGCAAAATGATATTTTCAGAAAATGAGATTTCCAAATATTTGTAAATATTAAAGTTTGGAAACAGTTTTGAAAGTAGCTCTAAGAGCTAAGTGTTTAAAAGAGATTTTAAAGAAGTTCAGTTCTTAAAGAAGTATAGTTTGTAAAGTTTTGAAAGAAGCTCCATATGAGAGCTAAAGATATTAAAGTTAGTCTTGAAAGTATTTTTGATTATGAGTTTAAAAGTTTATGAGTTTGAGTTTGTTATAAATTGTGTCCCATTTGACCAATTTGAGATGAAATGAAGAAAGTAATGAGATAAGAACTAAAGCTAAGAAAGTAATAAGAGTTAGTTGTCCGGACTAGGATCGCCCACATAATCGGGAGATCTGAAGACACTACTGGGGTGGTACCTCCCGTCGCGAAGTAGTTGTCTAGCTTAGCATAACCTTGTGATTGGAACTGTTCCAAGTCACGAAGGGGAGACAAAGATAGCATAACCTTGTGATTGGATCTGTTCCAAGTCACGAAGGGGAGACAGAGATATCATAACCTTGCGGGCAGATCTGTTCTTTCTCGCGAATGGGAGTTAGTAAAAATGAATTAAACTAAACTAATTCATGAGTTTCAGTTGGTCACAAGTAAATGAGAAAGAAAGCAGTTAAAGAAAGAAAGCAGTTAAAGAAAGAAAGCAGTTTTAAAGGAAGAAATTAGTTTTAAGAAAGAAAAACAGTTTTGAGAAAAGAAGTAGTTTTTGCGAAAGAAAGCATGTTTGAAGTTTGAAAATAGAGATGAAAAGAGATTTATTATAAAAATAAGTTTTAAGCAGTTTACTTGTTTATATTTCAAGTTTGAGCAGAAAAGTTTTGGGTCTAAAACCCGTATTACTCACGAGACTTTATGTCTCACGTATTATTTTTAAAATGCTATGTACTTAGGTGAAAGGAGCAGGAGTTGAAGTTGGGACCACAGTAAGATACAGATAAGTTTGAATTATGGTTTCTGTATTGAGTCTGTAATACCCTTGAGAATAAAATTTGTAAAAAAAAAATTAAGTGACTTTTTGATAGTTACGAGTTGTAAGATATTTTGTAATATAAACTGTATGAAACTACGGTTTGAGAAAGGGGTGTTACACGTAGCATCACCAGGAACCTTAGCATCGCTACGGGACACGATCTAGAAACAAGTTTCACCTGGGATAACATCGGTAACCACTGATGTTAGCAGCGCTAACCCCGATTATACCAACTTTCATATTAAGCAATTAATCCGCTAAGTCAAGGACCAATAACTTCCAGAACCCTTCCATAAGGTCTATAGATCCATCGAAAATGAGAACTTTATGGACATGCATGTCAAACCCAAAACCTAGGTCAAAAAAAGCTTGAAACACCAAAATATGCTTGCATTCTTTAACAGGAATTGAGCATGCCCTCTACCTTGGCTCAAAGGCTCTAGTGGTGGTAACTAGGGGTGCAAACGAGCCGAGCCGAGCCCAAGCCTGGCCAAGCTCGGCTCGGGCTCGTTAAGAAATATACAGGGGTCGGCTCGGGCTCGGCTCGTTACGAGCTTTATGGACCCAAGCTCGTCTCGGGCTCGTTAAGAAATATACAGGCTCGGCTCGGGCTTGGGCTCGCCTTGTTTAATTTTTAATAAGCCTAAACGAGCTTAAGCTCGTTTAGGCTCGTTAAGAAGCTTGTTTACTATAATGATTAAATATGTTTTATATATATATATATATATATATATATATATATATATATATATATATATATATATATATATATATATATATATATATATATATATATATATATATATATATATATATATATATATATATATATATATATATATATATATATATATATATATATATATATATATAATAGGCTCGTTTAGGGTTCGCGAGCCTAATCGAGCTTGGTGACACAGGCTCGGCTCGGGCTCGTTTAAAATCGGTCTCGAGCCGAGCTTTTATCGAGCCGATTCCGGGTAGCTCACGAGTCGGCTCGACTCATTTGCACCCCTAGTGGTAACTAGGTGACTAGGTGGTCTAGAGCTCCCCCAACTCCAAGAACAACACCATAAGGGACCATAAACACCACCATTTAACCCTAACCACCAGAACAAGACTTAATATGCATAAAGTACTGAGCCTTTTAACTAGGTGACTTTCTTGCACTAACGCCCTCCTTTTTCTTCCTCAAGCTACCTTCAAAAGTAAGATATGGGCTAGAATCACAAAGCGGAACATGGGTCTTACACTACTTTACTTGCAAGGTCACATGCACATGCTTTTGCATAAATGGGCATGTGCCTGTGAGACTTTAGTTTGATTTGTTCGTTTATTTTCGAATTTTCTATCTTTTGTCCCTTCTCTAAAAAACATTATGGTTTCGCCCTGTTTAAGAAGGTGTGATCGAGATGTGTGGTGACAAAAAAGAAACCATTTCAATGAAAAAGAATCCAATGTGTCATAGTAGGAAAAGACATGTTAATGTTTGTCCACTTGATTCATGATCTAGTTGCAAGCAAAAAATAGTCTTGGAATATTGCAAAAAATCAAAAAGTATCTAACTTTTTTACCAAGTAGCTTTCACATGTAAAACATCACCCTATAGGTTGAAGTTTAGAGTCAATATTTTTAATGAAAAATGAAGTTTCTATATTCTTTATAATATAATTGCAACTAACTGTTCTTACTATGGGCTGGTTTTAAGGGTAGTGTAAAAAATCAAGGGGTATGCCTCTAATTGTTTCAGCTTCTGCTAGTTTTTTATGTCATCATCATAAGTGGCATGGTTTACATTTTTCTATTATTGTGAGTGCAATGTAATTAACCCACACAAGTCCTCATTCTCTCCCCTCTTTTGGCTTCCCGATGAAAACATGTGGAAGTAAAACATTTAATATTTGTGGGACTTATATGGTATATAAATGTACTTTGATACTTAATTTGTTAATTATCCCTATTTTTGTAGTGTGCATTGTTTATCTGTGTGGTTAATGGAATTAAAGGATCACATGTAATTTAATCAGTTCTTAATGTAACTTATTAGGTGTCCCTTTATTCATCACTATTGCATATAAAAGTAACATATAGCATCTATTTTACATCAGAATATCAGAAAGGAATCTAAGTATGTCAATGAGGAGAATAACCATCATCAAACAAGGAATGTCCTCGAGCTTTCATCTTTATCGATTTTTTCTATTTCCTTCTTTCTAGCATTTGCATCGAGTAGTTTATTCTGAGTGTGTGCTTTCTTGAACTTCTCAATAAAAGACACGATAGAATTTATAACTGCAAAAACAAATCGAAAAAAAGCATGATATATCCATATGTACTAATGAACAAATTGATTTCAAACCATCTGTCCACTTGAACATTTTTAGTGTTGGATGTTTGTAATATACGGTTAATTTAGTTCTTGATGTACCCTATTATCTAATTTCCCAATTATATAGTCCTTCTTACATATTGAGGGTTCACCTCATTACCGATAGACTACAAATCCTTTCCATAAATCGGTTTATATCACAAAAACAACAACAACAGGAAGTCAATTATCATAAGTTGGACACTCAATGATGTTCTCTTTCTCTTTTAAGAATTTAAGTTCCCCTTATGCATTATATATAATGTAGAGTACAATTTCTTTCTTTGACGCGTTTGGAAAGATAAAAAGGACAAGGTGAGGACGTAACCTAAAAGAGATGGGGTGTTAGAGTTTTTACTCAACACAATGTGCATACTTACACATATTGCAACTTATATATATATATATATATATATATATATATATATATATATATATATATATATATATATATATATATATATATATATATAGAGAGAGAGAGAGAGAGAGAGAGAGAGAGAGAAAAGAGTGGTAGCAACATATGTAACTAGATAGATATTGCATAAATTTGTGACTCAATTGTTCTTACAATAATTGTTTTTATTTTTCCATCAGATGTAGTGAAACAGTGTTTTATTAATGCATTCTTTGAAAAATCGATTAAAAACATTATTTTCTTCCAATTGATCCATTATTTGCATTAGTAATTCCGAAAACATTCTTGCAGTAGTGTATTCTTGCAAGAATTTTTTTTAGAATTGCTAAAGCAAATAATGGATCGATATGGAGAAAATAATATTATTCTTAATCGATTTTGCCAAGAATTCATATAGAAAACTAAGTTTCATTATGTTTTGCCACAGATTGGATGATGGAAGAAAAAACTAATTCTGGCAAGAATGATTGAGTTACAAGGTTAACGGTTACATTCTATCCTAGCAATACCTACATACCATATATATATATATATATATATATATATATATATATATATATATATATATATATATATATATATATATATATATATATATATATATATATATATATATATATATATCAAGGTTTTAGAAGTCGCTAGACGGTAGGCGGGCGGTCGACTCGGACCTAAGTTTAGTCGATCTACGCGAGGACAAATCGGACGCCTAGGCAGAGAGTATTAATTGTAATAAAATTTATTTATTAAAATTTAACTATTACCTATATCTCTACAAAATTAATAAATAAACATAAAAATTGACACATCTAGGTGTTTAAATATGTAAGTCATCAAAAATCAGAATGTTTAGACTAATTAATGCTATTTTTGACAATTTTAATTATCAATAATCGTAACTTAGCCACCGATTATAATAATTCATATATATAATAAAAACCTTGAAAACTTTTGAAAATTTAGGAATTTTGAAAATTTTGAAAATTTGAAAAATTGCCGCCTAGACCCGCCCAGACCCGCCTAAACTCGATTTTGACCGCTGTTGCCAAATCTGCCTAACTTGACCGCCTAGCACTAATCGTAGGCAGAACACGTCTGCCTAGCGTCTACGTCGACTTTTACAACACTGATATATATATATATATATATATATATATATATATATATATATATATATATATATATATATATATATATATATATATATATATATATATATATATATATATATATATATATATATATATATATATATATATATATATATATATATAGGGTAAAGTTCAATTGAGAACCTAAAAAAGCCTAGGAACCTAAGAACCCATTTTATGAACTTTTTTTCTACACAATATTTTTCAAAAAAAAAAAATACCAAAATTTTTGTTATGATGCGTCTAGATGATTTCAAAAAAAAAATTCAAAAAAAATCATTTTTTTAATTTTTTTTCATATGAGTTTAGGGTTTAGAGTTTAGGGTTTAGGGTTTAGGGTTTAGGGTTTAGAAATCTCTTAGACGCTTTAAATAAAAAAATTGGATGCAAAAAAAAATCATTTATTATTATTATTTTTTCATATGGGTTTAGGGTTTAGGGTTTAGGGTTTAGGGTTTAGGTTTAGGGTTTAGGGTTTAGGGTTTAGGGTTTAAGTTTAGGGTTTAAGGTTTAGAAATCTATTAGACGCTTTAAATAAAAAAATTGGATGCAATTTTTTTTGAAAAATATTGTGTATAAAAAAAGTTCCTAGGTTCCTAGGGTTTTTTAGGTTCTCTCATGATCTCGACCCTATATATATATATATATATATATATATATATATATATATATATATATATATATATATATATATATATATATATATATATATATATATATATATATATATATATATATATATATATATATATATATATATATATATATATATATATATATATATATATATATATATATATATATATATATATATATATATATATATATATATATATATATATATATATATATATATATATATATATATATATATATATATATCAAGGAGCACAGCTCCAACAAAAGCCCTCTACACTTGAATCACCAATCTTGTGAACCTTGCTCCGAACTAAAACTGCTCATGTGGATAAGAGTCTATTCAACAAGTCTTGCATAATACCTTCCCTTTTATGTTTATGTTGTTTGGGTTGTCATAATACTCTCTTGCATATTGAGAGAATTATTGACATTAAAAACTACAACTAACCTTGTTTCCATGAACATTGATTGGGATCCTCCCCAAAATAGATGACAAGTGAGCCTGCATATTGATCCTGCAAGAAATGTATGCTTGTTATGAATTAAACTGATATTTTTCTCTTTCATTTTTAAATGTTCTTAGGGGTGAAACTATTTACAAATTAAAGGACTTATTTATTGACACACTCACCACTTCATCAAACAATGAGGTAAGATGTGGGAGTTCTGCACCAGCACTACTGAGAAATCTCTGCAAGGCCTGAAGGATGGATTGAGAACTAAATTAGTTTTTGGTAAGAAAAGATAGCCAATATCGATGAACAATTTTCACTAAAAAATACGTATGACCTCAAAAGCAACCTATGGATGGATTTTGTTTAAATAGATAACCAAGACTGGCAAACGTTAAGACCGTATCGATGGTCATATATTGAAAGTTTAGATATGTAATTTTGATAAAAAATGTAACATGTATTTTGTTATTTTGGTATTCAACATTATATCTACACAAACATCCTTTACGCATATACAATACTACCTATATACGACTTAATAGGGAAAAGGAGAAACAACCACTAAAGTAAGTTATAAATGGAGCTCCTAATTCTACAACACATAAATTCTTATGACTTAATCAAATTCACAACCCTAATAAATTTTAAAAATCACGTATGCTAAGAGGCTAGAAGTTTTTTTGGTCACTCGTGGATTAATGCACCTCTAGTCATATACTAAATGATCCAAAATTAGACGTCTTTATTATGGAATCCTTTAAAGCTTGGTATAAAGGCAAGTTGCCTTGCCAATTGAGAGATATATCAATACATTTAGACTTATATCAACACAATGATTAAACTATATTGATATTAAGCTATGATCAAGTTGCTAGCTCGATTCTTATGTCTTAAATTTGATAAATTATTTCCTCTCCCTCATTCTTAGTTTTTGAAACAATTATACTAAATATACATGAAGTTTAAGTTCGTAAATATGTAATTACCTTTTGGGATTGAGCAAATGTCGGACCATCATTGGCCGAAGCATTGAACTCCTGTTCAACCTTCTCAAAACCTTCGATTATTCCAGACTTGTCCTCATATAGATTGTTGCTTTGTATCTTATGGTTTCATGAAGATACCCAATGAAAAACAAGATTACAAGTCAACATTAGGCATCCCTAGTGCTAGCAATAGAAATTCAACTACTTTAAGGTATTCAACTTACCCAATAGGCATCTTGCAAGTGAACCAAATCCTTGTAAAAATCCAACAACTCGGGTGTTTGCTCAGCAACCACCTAATCGGTATGGAATTGTAGTATGTAAGTACCCAAAGTTAAAGCGTGATAAATTAACATAAGCTTTATAAATTTGATTTATGACCTAATCAAATAATGTTTCGCTAAAAATATATAAGTTTCCTTATTTCAAAGGTTTCATCTCATAGAAGTGTGGATCATATTAAAGAAGCTTCCTTAAATGGACATCACAATTATATATAGCTTTGTTTTAAGTAGTTAACTGTGTATGTCATAATTAAACACCAAAAAGACTACTACCTTGCATAGGAAATGCAACAATGTGATTTGCTTGTCTGATGCCCATGTATAACCCAATCTATAAGGGTGGGGGGAGTAGATCCCTCCCATCCCACTGAACCCACACGCCACGTCAGCTTTTCTCTCTCCTCTCACTTCCATTTTCCCCATCTTTCACCAATCTTTCACCAATCTTTCACCCATGGAACCAGTACCCACTGAACCCACTGAACCCACAATGCCACATCATATATTTGATATTTAAATGTTTTAATTAAATGAATAAATTAATTTTAACACTTAATTTAATAATAGAAATAATAATAAAATGCACAAAATTTAAAGAAAATTCAAATTACATTTAATTAAAAAACACACCGGTACAAGAAAAAAAAAAGTCTAAATACGGAAATAAAAATCCTAAATACGGAAATAAAAATCCTAAATACGGAAATAAAAATCTTAAATACGGAAATAAAAATCCTAAAGTTCCCACCCATACATTTCTGCAATTTCCTGTTTCTTCCCAAGAACCAATGCCAATTTTGATCCGGTCAAATGATCATGAGATTTAAGGAAGAATTTTAAATCTTTTTGTTCACGAGACCTTTTGAGCGCTTCGATCTCTTGCTCAAGGAGGGCCGATTTCCTCGTCAATTCTTCCTCCTGTTTCTCCAAAACAGCCATTTTCTTTGCACGGAGGGTTTCCTTCTTCTGCGCTTCTGCCTCATTAATATTCGCCAGTGCGGATATCTTATCGACGATGGTCTGATAACCATCTGGCATTGATGAAGATCCAGCTACATTTTTCCCTTTTCTTTGCCGGGAATGTGATGATGGTTGTGGGGAAGCTTCATCAAGATCGATTGGTTGAGGCGAAAAGTGTGCATCAGAAGGAGAGTTGGTGAATTGGTTGGAGCCGGATGTCTTACTTCGTTTGGCGGAATGATGTGGGGAATGCATCCCCATTTCTTTGACCGTTTCCCATTTGGCATGCTCTTTGAGTATTTCCCATGCCCCTGTATGTGAGAAACTGGACCGGTACAATTTCCGGTACTCTGAATGGGTGGCCTGTAAAACATCCGCATCCCCCCTCCCACTGGCACGCATGTTCATTTTATTGTTGTAAATACAATTGAACTTATTTACCTTATTTAGCATATCTTTGTACTTGGAGTTGACTTGATGCTTGGTCCGATCGGTACCTGGAATTTGCGCCTGGAAATGTTCCAAAACATTCTGCCAGAAAGAGTCGGACCGTTGGGTGTTTCCGCGTTCTTGGTCCTCAGAACAACTAATGTATGCCTTCGCCAAGGCGACCTCCTCCCTCTCCTCCCAAATTCTGCGTTTTACTCGGTGGGTGTAATTCCTTTTACGCGTAGAGGGTTGTGTCTCTGGGACAACCTCCTCTGCGTCCTCCTGGTCATCTGCATGCTGCTCCTCTTGCTCCTCCACTTGCTCGTCCTCTTGCTCCTCCACTTGCTCGTCCTCTTGCTCCTCCTCGTTATCCGAGGGTGGAATGGTTTCATCACTGGACTCCACTTGGTTACGGAAATGAGAAGTGTCCGGGACGTAGCATTGTTGGAATTGGTTGGGGTATTGTGGAAACTGAGTTTGATATTGTTGGAATTGGTTGGGATATTGTGAAAAGTTTTGTTGGAATTGGTTGGGGTATTGTGTGTAACTGTAAATGTGTGGGGATGGGGTTGGGGGAACTTCACGGCTCCTGCTTTGTGAGGAACTGCGACGTTTGGATTTACCACGATTTGAATCCATTTTATAAAAAAAGAGTTTTTTATAAAATAGAGGGCAAAGGGTTTTTGAGAGAAAATGAGAGAAGAAAGAAGGGTGAAGGTGTGATTTGTGAAGGAGTGGAGGTGTGGTATTTATAGGGATGAGGGGAATGTAATTTTTTAATTATTAAAAAATTTTTTTTTTTTATAAAAGTGGCTGGGATCATCGGGTTCACCATCCTCCCTCACCCGCTACAATGCCGAAACCGCCGAACCCACAAGGAGGAGGGGTAGCGGTACCGGAGGTACCGGCGGTACCGGCGGTACCGCCCCCATCCCGTGCCAATCTTTCGCCCAGCCCGATACTACTCCGTCCACCCTAAAGATTGTCTAATTTGAATCCTCGGGCGGATCCTGTAAATAATATACGACATTGCATGAAAAATAAGAAGGAAATTTTAAGATATAGTTTCAATGAGACCTTGATTTATACCTGCATGTAACTTATTTCCCAACTTGAGAATTATTTGCATTATCTTGGCCAGTTTTGTTGATTCCCTGATCTAAATTATGTATATGAAATTAAGCCTTAGTAAAACAGTGCAAGTATTTTCATATATTGGGACTCTAAGTGGTTCATGAGGGCTTCTTAAAAGACAACATGATACCTCCTCATTTAAGAGGGTATAAGATTTAGGCCCTGTTTGTTTACCTCTTAATCGGGGTTTTAAGAGGCAAGCTCTTAATCTGTATAATTCAGATCGTTTGTTTATCACTTAATTTTACCACTTAATTTAAAAAAGACCTCTTAATTTATCAGACTTTAGGGAACCTCTTTTTGTTTTAAGAAGCACGCGTGTTCCGAAAATGCCCTATCAGCGCTTCTTCTTTCCGCCTCCAACATACCAGCTACGCATCTTCTCTCCCGAATCGTTGATAACCCTGCTGCTCACGCCGGCGACGCCGCTGCTGCTCACGCCGGCGACGCCTCTCCTCCGATTTCGTCTCCGATTTTGCTTCTCCTCCGGTTCCGCCTCCGATTTTGCTGTTTAGGTACGAATCTTTCAACTCTTTTTTCTTTTCTGTTTGCTTCGCCTTCCGTTTTTTGCTTCCCTTTCCGATCAATCTGATGCTCGTTATTTTTATGCTCGTTTTTCTGATGCTGAAATCTAATGCTCGTTTTTTCAACTCGTTTTTTTCTGATGCTGAAATCTGGTGCTGTTTGTGTCCCTCGTTTTTTCTGATGCTCGTTTTTCAGTGGCAAGAGTCGATGGGGTAATCAAGCTTAAAGGTGTCAGTTTCAGCAACCCTTTGAGATCAAAGATTTTAGTTTTCAAGGATTTCAATTTGAAAGTTCAAGCAGGGAAGGGCATCAAGAAGATAAAAGGTGTCGATTTCAGCAACCTCTGTTGTTCCTTTGTTCTCTTATGTTCCCTACCGAATGCAACCAAATATGAAAACAACCTCAATCGTTTAATTTTAGTGGGTTTGATTTTTGTTATTCGATTTTCATACGAGATCATATTTGGGGATTTTGCGTATGGGATAGAGTTTGTATATTAGGGATGTTGCTTTTGGATATTAGTTTGAGTTGGAGATTAGATTTCTGATTTGGATATGAAGGCGGGGATTTTCATTGCGGATACAATTTTGGTTTGGATTTGTGTTGCAGGTTCTATTTTAGAGGTATTTCAGATTTATGGTTGAAGATTAGTCAGCTGTGGCAGGTTCTATGTTGAGTTTGGGTGAAATCTGTGGTACTCTAGCTGTGGCCAGAAATGATGACCGAAACAAGCATGTAACAACTAATGAAATAATCACATGTTTATGTATTTGGTAATCAAGCTCTTCCTATTCTTATCAATGACGTTTAAAGGTGATTTCACAGGTAATTGATATGAAGTAGTTTGATCAAATCCTGCCAACATACATGCCAACATACAGGTTAAAGTGCAGTTTTTAGACTTTCCTAGGTAATCTGATTTTTATTGCTTCTATACACTCGATTTTGGTTTTTACTTGCTCAAAGAAGCTTATTTTGAGAATTTTTCAGTTATGTTTGGATTTTTTTATGGATTCCATTTAATAATGGTTTGCAGGAGAATGCTTTGGTACTGAGTTTTGGTGCTAGAATTGAACCGAAAGGGCAAAACAGTTAACTTGAATGTTCAGGGGCAAAACAGTCAATTTCAAGAGATGTAAAGATAATTTTGATTTTCGTTGATCAGATACACAATTTCAAGAGATGCGATACTTGTTAATTTCTCATCTATTTGTTGCTGATACTTGTTCACGAATTTTTGTTGCTGCTGTTCATATTTTCATGATATCTTGTCCCTGATGTTCATATTTCTCTGAAATCTGTTCAAAATTGGTTGATGGTATGAAATATTGAAACAATTTTGATGTTAATTTGTTGAAATATTGAAACAATTTTGATGTTAAGTTGTTGTTAATTTGGTGATGTTACAATTTTGCTGTTAATTTGGTGATGTTATAGAAGGGTAAAATGGTCATTTTTTTCATTCAGCACACTAATTAAGAGGTATCAACCAAACAGCATGTTAACAGTTCACCTCTTAACAATACAGACCCTCTTAAAATCTCAGACCTCTTAAAAATTAAGAGCTTAAAAATTAAGAGATTGTCAAACAGGGCCTTAGTTGTAAGTGAAATATCAAATTCAGGAATTGTAGATGAAATTCACCTCTTTAGTAGCATATTTGATAATATTCAGGGTGTCTCTAAAGTTGTTAACCTGTAAATTTTTAAATAAAGGAAATAAAGAAGCTAAACCAGACATAGATCATAATTCGACTTATAAAAGAATTTTGTATGAATATTCACCCGATGGCTAAAAGTAATTGTGAATGCAAATACTTGTAGTTTTGAATCTATCCTTGGGATCCTCGCACACTCCAAGAAGAACTAAAAGGCCAAGTACCATAATGTATTATTGCAACAAATTATATATTTTTGAATGAATACTTAATTTCAATTTACAATTAGAAATACCTTTTCACACTCTCCAAGCATTTTCTCGACTCTTGTATAGTTCTGAGATATAGAAAGATGAATACATATCAAACGTAAGTCTAGGAAGTCTAGCAACATGTTCATTTTGAGAAAATCAAAATCTGAAACTACATTAAAAAATTGTAGAGAATCTATTAAAAATGTAAACAATACTAAGGAAGGGGAGTAAATGTGAGGATTACAAGCTACGCATTGGAGTTGCTTAGGTGAAAAGTATATGCAATGTGACATGATTTCCCATATGTGTTGAGTATAGATATGACGAAAACATGCAATACAAAATAAGAAGGGAAAGAAGCGAGCATACAATACCTTTAACATCTCCATTTCTTCATTTGTTGGACAAAGTTCATTAAGATCATAAACTTGATCAACACTCACGGCAGAAGAATCCAAAGCAAGGATGGCATTCTGAAAATTAAATACAACTACTTGAATATTCTTGCAATTTTTTCATATAATGAAAACCCAGAGCCATAACAATTTTAATTTGGCTCGCTTTTATGGGTTTTATGGTTCGATGCCAAGTTTTTATCTCTCCTAAAATTAACTTACAATAATATCATCTAAAGGAAGATTTATGTCTTGAAGCATAATGTTGACACTATTTGCTCTGTCCGGATGAACCTAAAATGGAAATTTTAAGAAAATTATAATAATCACTTAATAATGCTTACATACAGAATTTGAATGATTTTACCACAATAATGAAACAATGAGATGTTTTTAATTATTAATTAAGATGTAGTTGTTAAAGTACATGTTGGATAAACTAACCAAACGAAGGCCTTCTGATTGGGGATCTTCAGAACCTTGTTGAGCTCTATCCTTGCGTTTACAAAACAGGCTTTCAAGCTCACTAATATCGATTTCAGGAGCCCTGTAAAATAAGAAGTTTCACAAATGGTGAAGCTAAATAAAAATATGACATGTTTTGCTTATTTCATAGATACCATCTATGATATTAGCAATAGTAGAAATTTCCATCCAACAAATCCATTCACAAATTGTGAAGCTAAATAAAAATATGACATGTTTTGCTTATGTCATAGATACCATCTATGATATTAGCAATAGTAGAAATTTCCATCCAACAAATCAACATACCTTGATTGGTTTCCATGTTTACCAGACACATCCCATAAACTTCCTACAATTGCATGGCTCGTCTCCCACTGCTTGGACTTTAAAAATCTATATTCATTGCTTCCCTTTGAACTTGGAGTTGGTGGTGGAGTCAGATGCAGAGGCGAAACCTTAACAGAGGTGTACATTTGTTATATAATACTTAACATATGACACTTGGACATATAGTAACAAATGTAGTCTAGTAAAAGATCCAACCACCCATCTATTGGATCACATTTATTAATGTTAAGGTAACAAGATATATTAGTTCTCATAAAATTATAATTGTAAAGATAGATTCAGATGATGACTATAAAGAAAATAGAAAGTAAAAGAGCGACATACTTGACACTCGAGTGCAGTTTGAAGTGCTATCAAGATCTCATCCATTGATGGGCGTTCTTCACGATCTCTCTTCAAACATCGATAAGCAACTGTTGCGAACACTCTCAACGAACTAGGATTTATTTCTTCTTTTATATTACCAAAGATAATTTCACTTAGGTCATTCTTTTCGTAACAGTTTCTTGTTAGTTCTGCTAAAGATCGATGCTCATATTTATTGCCCGCACACAACCTCCCACACAAAACTTCGAACAACATCACGCCAAAGGAATAAACATCTGACTCCCTTGTTGCGAACCCCGTGTCAAGATATACTGGATCACAATACCCAAGTGTCCCTACAGCACCAGAAATACGAGATGTGTATTCCTCGTGAGCAACACCAAATTTGGATAGACCAAAATCTGTGACCTTGGCATTCCAGTTTTCCTCTAGTAGGATATTGCCACTTTTAATATCTAAGTGCCATACACTTTGTTTGTTTTCATCAGGACTATGAAGGTACGCTAGTCCGCTAGCCGCCCCGATGCAGATCTTAAGGCGTTGGACCCATCTTAGATCATTGCTATTTAGATAATAGTTGAGACTTCTCTTAGGTGCGTACTCGTATACTAGGATCTTCTCGTTGTCATCATCACAATATCCCAACAGGTTGATAATATTATCATTCCTGTATTGGGAAAGTTTACGCTCATTTTCAAACCCACGATTTGCTCGCTCTTTTGTACAATCTAAACGTTTTACAGCAACGGTCTTGATAGGTCCCTCCGAAAGGACTAGTTCTCCCTTGTAAACTATTCCATAGCCTCCTTCCCCGATCCATTTGCTTGGAGAAAAGTGGTCGGTTGCTGATTGTATAGCTTTTAGTGGTATTGTGAGCCGATCGGTAAATATCTACAGGGCAAGCCGATAGATGAGCTACTATAAGTTTTTCTGTCCTTTTGTATAGTTTTCTCATGTGGATATATTAAATTAAATAAATAAACTAGCGTTAAATTGTAGAAGCCAACCAAATAGTTTGACTATGATGCCCAATGTACTTGCATTTTGATCCCATATCCTTGTATCACAGGTAAAACTTTAGATAAGTTGATTTTCATTAAATTTTATGTAAAATAGCATGTATATGTTATCAAAACTCTGTTTTGTCAAACACAACCTTAATTCTATTAGCAAGTTTAAACAAACGATAATCTCGACTTATTACATATAAATTAATTGATTTTATCTTATTCTAAATGGTCAAATAAATGATAAAGGGCCAACAGATGCAAGAAATGTATTGAAAATAATATATTTCAGAGATAATATTATCAAATTTTAAATATTTATTATGAACTTATATTTATCAAATTTATCTAATATTTACAGTTGGAAATACAACAAAAAAAATGTTCATTGGACATTCCAACCGAATTTTAATCATTTGAAATGTTAACCAGCTTATTTATTATCATCTCTACTATCTTATTCTTATAAGAAGAAAAAAAAAGTCGAAACTCTTGCAAGAAATCCGTTACCCTTTCACTATTATGTAAAATCACAACTAATTAATCTCTATACTTTAGTTGCTTTTTCCATAGAACTTAAACTCAATTGATTAATGATTAAATTTAAGACTGACAAATTCTTCCATGTGTTTTTTAATTGCGATGAAAGCTTTGATGCTCCACGAAGGTGATAGACATAGAGGAATAAGTTTATACATTATAGATTCATTGATTTTGTCATCATAATCGCTTCTGTTAAACAATTTCTCATCCATCGGGTACTCATTTCGATTCAATTTCTCTATTGATTTAGTTCACCAACAGCTTTGTCTCTATCTCAAATTGGTTGAATCCGGTGAATTTGTCATCATAATCGCCTGACACTAATCTCTAAAACCCAGTCTGACGAGTAATATAAATTCAAGTATGTAAATCTTCATCTTCAAATCACACACACATACACATAATCTCTTGACGCACGACTGTGTCGGCACCAGAAACAAAGTGCTCATACACCCTATGGGTAGAAGGTGACTCAATAAAAATAAAACCAGGAGGTGGCAACGAGTTGGGTTGGGTCATTTTTAGATTGACCTGTCTAACTAGACGAGTTGAAAATCTCAACTAACGTAACATGTTTATATAACGGGTTGAGAATTCAAACCCAACACAACCTGTTTATTTAATGGGCTAAATTGGATTAATCTATTTATTTTTTTCTCAACCCAATCTGTTTAGTAACCCGTTTGAACTCAAGTTAATGTATTTAAATTTCAAAAATATAATACATAAAAAACTTTCACCTAACTACATATTTAACATACTCCAATTATTATTCAAGAAAATTAGAAAATAAATATAGTTTCATTCCATAATGATTTGAAAAGAGTTTCATTTTAAAACTAAATTAGATGACCCAATTCTTATTATTCGTTTAAGTTCGTAAAATGATATAACAACAAACACCAAGATAAAAATAATTAAAATATTTATTAGGAAATATTAATATTTAATAAATTTGAAATTAAAATAGATAACATATTGTGCGTTAAAATCGGGTTGAAAATATCAACCTTAACCTTACCTTTGAATGATACGAGTTGACCCGTCTACTTAAACGAGTTGAAAATATCAACACAACCCGTTAGTTTAGGTTACGTTTTGTCGGCTCTAGATAAAAGAGACCATGATGGTATTTTTATTCATTTGAAACTCACAACTCTTTATAAATCCTATAGTATAGGTCATCTAAGTCAATATAGTTAGGGATATATCATCTATATTAAATTATATTCATTTCAAACTCTCAACTCATTAACTATCTACTATTTACCCACATCATTAATTTATTGTAATACTAAATCTCTTCATTTTTCAACTAATTAATATTATTTTATAAGAAAATTAATATAAATTTATAATGCTATTGTTATCTTATATTATTTTGTTTATGTTTTTTATGATTATATTAGCTAATTAGAAATATTTTGAATTTAAAATTATAAAACAAAAAGACAAACATGACAAATTCTAATTCATTTTTTGTTTTGCTAATTATAGAAATATTTAGAAATACCAGTAAAAAAATCAACCTTTATTGGGTGAAGAAATTTAAAGATAAAACTTTATTATAAGAGTAACTTTTTTATAAAGGAAAGAAAATAAGAGATTTAAAATTGATTAAAAAATATTTTCAAACAATAAGTTAAATAGAAACCTATTCATATATATATATATATATATATATTTATTAAATATTTCTAGGTTAAAATATTTTAAAATTTTAAAATTTTATTTATGTTAATTTGATTAGAATATATTTAAACATTAAAACTTTTCAACACCAAATTAGTAGTTATTTATCAACTCAAAGTGTACTTCATGAATCGTAAATTATATTTTTTTTAACCTACGAGTCTCAGGGAGAATTATTGACAACAATATATACGTTTGTTATAGACTACCTGTATGTTATTGCTAGTATGATTTATTTTATTTTTATTTTAAATTTATAGATAATTCATGCCAATATATTTCCTTATATTTTAAATGTTGAATTCTCTATAATAATTGACTTCAAAATGGTATTTATGTTTTTTTTGCATAATGTTTGGATGAAAAACTATAAGGATATGTCATGGTCGATTTTATATGTAGTTTTGTGTATTTTGATAAGAAATGTGTTTATGTTCATATTTGATTGGTCGATATATTTTTGCTATATAATTTTACTTTTGTGTTAATACGCCTAATATGATATAAAATTAATAATCAAAAGACAAAAGTACAGAAAAGACAAAGAGGGTAATTCAGAATAAACTAACATGTAGCAAAATGAAGTTGAAAGAATTGCCAATAACAAAATACAAACTTAAACTACAGTTGTAATTATCGTATATTGATCAATTGTGTAATTTACTCGATTAAAATAATATGAATAAGTTACATCCGAAATTACATACTTTGTCAATTAAAATTCATGCTACCATTGGGTTTTAAATTTAACAGATATACATTAATGCCATATTCGATATCTCCACAAATAACACTCTAACTTGGATGACATATGGTGTGTCGATGATTTTGAGTTTCTGATAACTGCTCATCAAGGCCATCATCAAAGGTGTAGTTAAGATGATTTGGAAATTAAACTTACTAACCAAATTATATCAATATAAAATTTTACATTGGCTAATAGAAGTTTTAATTTTGTTTTAAAAAGATATAAAAACATTAGCATATACTTAGGGTGCGTTTGGTTGTGGAAAATTGTTTCAGTTTTATAGAAAACGTTTTCAATAAAAGTTTTAGAATACGCATTTGGTTGAAGACGGCGAAGTTTAATTTTTCAAAAATTGCTCCCACACTCATCCTTACCACAATCCCTATATCCACCCTGGCCACACCCAAACCCTATACCTACACCCCAACCACATCCCTACTCGCTCCACGCCCTCACCTATAATCGCCTCACACCTATCTACACTCACACAACACCTATTGAGGCTCAACCTAAACCCACATCCACCCATCCCATATACTAAAACATATTTTATATAAGTTCACTCCAGTAAGTATGGTAAAAAATAATTAACATATATTCATGGCTATAATTGAAAATTATAAAATTAAAAATTAATCATGTCATTTTCTATTTTCTTTCAACAAATAAATGTTTTTTAAAAAATAAAAAATAAAATAACAGAAAGCAAGGGATTGCAAATGTAGGGTGAGGGTGTCGGGGTAGGAGTATGTGGGGGTAGGGGTAAGGGTGGATGGGTGTTCGGTGGGTAGATGTGGATATGTATCATGTTTGGGTGTGGGTAGGGATGGGTGCGTAGGGGTGGGTAGGGTGGGTGGGGTAAGGGTAGGTGTTCGATGGTGTAAGTTGCTAAGGTAAGGATGTGTGTTTTGGGGTGGGTGGGTTAGGGTGGATGATGTCGGGGTGGGGTTGGGGTGAGGAATGGGATTTTAGGGGTGGGTAGGGTAGGGTTTATATTTAGGAGGGGGGTATCAGGGTGGGTGGGGTGAGAGTTGTTGTTTGGGATGGGTTGGGGTGGGGTGGGGTGGGTATCGGTGGTATGGTGCTTGGGGTGTGATGGGGTGGGCGAGGTAGGGTAGGGCTAGGTGGGTGTAAGCGGAGGCATGGTGGGTGTGAATAGGTATCGGGTGTAGGTGGGTGGGATGTCGTTGGGGTTGGGGGTAGGGTAGAGGTAATTAAGGGGATGGGGTTTCGGGCGGGGTGGGATGTGTGTTTGTGGTGAGTATAATGGTATTGGTGGGGTGTGTTTGTTTATATTTTCAAAAACTTTTAAAATAGAAAAATATGGAAAACAATAATTATTATTTTTCCAAAATTTTTCAATTTCTTTGTAAATTTAGAAAATGAAAAATTTTCATTTTTCGGGAAAATTTTAGAAAAATTGTTGGACCAGACCATTTTTCAAAATTTTCATTTCATTGAAATTATATTGTAAAACAATACAAAATTCGGAGAATTTCGTTTACGTCCTTACGAACTTCTATAATTACGTATATATCCTTATAAAATTTGAAATTACGCATATATCCTTACAAATCTTAAAAATCACATATATACCCAAAAGATTAATTTAATAATAATTAATCTTTAAAAAATTAAAAAACACTTTTTCAATTAGATTATACCCCAAGTTACTAAAATACCCCTATGAAATCCTTCTATAATTGACAATTCTTTCACATTTAAACAATTGATCACGACAGATTCGCTATGATCACATATTCCATATCGAATAATCAGAAATTGTAACAACTGATGTGTTTGGAAAATTTGGGATAATGGTAGTATGGTAATGTCACAATTTAATTAGTTTTTAAAACTATAAAAAATAAAATTAAAAATGTTTTTAATTTTCAAAATGATTGATTATTATTAAATTAATATTTTGGGTATATATGTAATTTTTTATGGTTTATAAGAATATATACGTAATTTCAAATTCTATAAAGATATATAATTAATTATAGAAGTTTGTAAGTACGTAAACGAAATTCTCCCCAGTAAAAAAATTTACACAACCAAACCCGCTATGCAGCTTCAGTTTTTCCAATAACAAGCATTTTCCGACCAAGCAAATATGTTAAAGGTAAATATTACAGATTAGGTTGATTAATGTTTTTAAAATATTATTGGTTGTGTAGATTAAGAAACAACATGAAACACACTTGAATTAAGAGGCACCCTTGCGTGCACGCATAAAGACATACATATATATATATATATATATATATATATATATATATATATATATATATATATAGAGCTGGGATCGAGTAAGAAATAATATTTTGGTAGGAAGGTAAGAAAATCAGTAATTAAGGTATGAATGGTTATAATTAAGGTAAGAATAATATATTTTTGTAACTGATTTAAGATCATTTAATATTACATATATATACACCAAAAATATGGTTGCATCTTAAAAGACATTATTATGATTTGATAAGTGATGAGATTCCTTCCTACCTTCCTACCAAAATATTATTTCTCATCGGATCCCAATATATATATATATATATATATATATATATATATATATATATATATATATATATATATATATATATATATATATATATATATATATATATATATATATATATATATATATATATATATATATATATATATATATATATATATATATATATATATATATATATATATAAGAATGAGTAACTTACGGTCTCTATAATCGTACTCCTAATAAATTTATATATTTTTTCACTACGGATTTGAACAATCTATTGGTTGATACATAAAGACGTACACACATTAAAAATGCAAAAGTTTATATTTCGAATTAGGACTATTGTAAACAAATTAATTTCTGAAAAGTTAGAATATGTTCTTCTTATTCATTATATAATACAACTATAACTCAATATAAGATGTTTTAAGAACAAATTTCACATTTTGGTTTCTTAAATTTATAATGAAAAAGATTGATGAAGGTTATTATAAAAGAAAGTGAGTGAAAGGGAAAAAAGGAGCGTACTTTATATGTGCGTGCATTTTCAAGATTTCTCAAAACATCCTTCATTGATGGACGTTTGGTACTGTCTTTATTCAGACATTGATAGGCAATTGTTGCAAACGCCTTCAAAGAACTAGGATTTATTTCATTCTTTATATTACGAAAAATAATCTCGTCAAGTTTGTTCTGTTTGTAAAACTTCCGTACCAATACAGTTAAAGATTGACTGTTATCGTTCCTGTCAATACACAGCCTCCCACACAAAACCTCAAAAAGCACCACGCCGAAGGAGTAAACGTCTGACTCCTTTGTTAGTATCCCACTCTCGATATATTGTGGATCACAATAACCAAGCGTGCCTACAGCATCCTCCATAAGATATTGCTCATATTGCTGATTAGCAGGACCAAGTTTTGATAGACCCAACCCTGTGATCTTTGGATTCCAGTTTTCATCTAACAGAATATTGGCACTTTTAATATCACGATGTAGTAACCTTTGCTGGGTTCCAGCAGGGTCGTGAAGATACTCCAGTCCGCGAGCTGCCCCGATGCATATTGTAAGGCGCTGAACCCAGGTTAGATCGTTGCTACCAAGATGAAAGTCGAGACTTCTGTTTGATGCATACTCAAGCACGAGGATCTTCTCGCCTTTCTCATCACAAAACCCCAAGAGGGAGACAATATTCTCATGTCGGTAAGTTGAATGCATGATGATATTCTTCCAAAACTCGGGATTTCCTTGCCCATATTTACGATCTAAACGTTTTACATCAACAATAGTAGGCCCCTCTGTAAGGAGAAGTTCTCCCGTGTACGCTTTCCCGAACCCTGATTCTCCGATGCAATGGTCTTCAGCAAAGTTATTGGTTGCTAATATTATAGCTTCTAGTGGTATCTTGAGGTGTTCAAACTGCTTTAGTACAGACATCGTTTTGATGACCAACAAAAAAAGATGGAAACAAGAATTATACTTTCAAAGAATTAAGTTGAAGTGCTTGAAAGAGATGATATTGCATCTTGTAGCTCATCAATATATAGACCTTATTCTGCTGTCATCTCTCTCTCTCTCTCTCTCTCTCTCTCTCTCTCTCTCTCTCTCTCTCTCTCTCTCTCTCTCTCCTCTCTCTCTCTCTCTCTCTCTCTCTCTCTCTCTCTCTCACACACACTTATTGTTTATTTCCAATATAGCGAGTTTCCATCTTACAAAATGCGTATTAAACAACTAGCATATGCCTTGACAAACTTCGGTTAATTAACAGCATATGCATGTGGTAACTGGTACGGAGATGTCTAGTTGCGAGTTTTTTTTTTTTTTCTATCCGTCTATTTTTTTTTTTTTTTTATAAAACTAGCATAGTTGCATGTATTTTAACAACGTTAATTTGCAGCTAGCAAAATGAGTACATACAAGTACCATATGCTTCAAACGACCTTTGCTAGCTTACAAAATATGAGTATATGGTTATGGTGTACTTATGGAAAAATCTCATCCAGCGTAAATTAAAATACCATAGAAAATGCTCATGGTAAGGAAGTGGCGGGCTGGTTGAACTTAATTTCAAGGACTACAAGAAAAACAAACAAAAGGTTTACATAAATAATAAAAATTGAAGAACTTAATCAGGAGAATATATCAATCAATTAAGCGTATATATGCGAACCTACGTTTTTTATAAAGAAACGAAATATTAATAGTTATTTCAATTTCAACATGTACAACAATGTTAGACATCTAAGCTCTCACTTCCCTTTTCAAATTATATGCACAAACAACCCTTCTCACTTCCATTAACTTACATATATGTGAAAACTGTGTTTTTAATAAATTATCCTCTTTGCTTCCATCTGTTAAATATTTTTGAAACCTGTTGCCATATATCCTATCTATTTTATAACCAAGGTGCTTTTTTTTTTAGAATTTGGTGGCTCACGTGGTTGTATCTCATTGAAGTCTACTTTAATTTCATTTCATATTATTATATGTAGACAAAGCCATAAATTCATTACTGTGAACTTTTTTCAAATTTTAACAAAAGATTTTTAAAAAAGAAGACGGTTTAATTAAAATAATATCTCAAAAAATAGTCTAACTGCTATCGCCAATATTAAAGATATAAATCCTTTTCTAGACCCGTCTAGAAAACTTCATTGGTGACGTACGTTGGTATAAATTTATTCGACAAGTTGCTTCAATAATTCACCAATATTAAATTATATAAATCGTTTTCTAGATCCCATCTAGAAAACTTCATCGGTGACGCATGTTGGTTTACATCATTTCTCAGCTAATGCCCATAAATATATATATATATATATATATATATATATATATATATATATATATATATATATATATATATATATATATATATATCCTTACAAACTTTATTAATTACGCACGTATCCTTATTAACTTGCAAATTACGTATATATCCTCGTAAACCCTAAAAACTCCACTTATATACCCAAAATTAGATTTTAATAATAATTAAATATTTTAAATATTAAAACATTGACTTTAAATTGATATTTTGTTTTTAAAAAACTAATTAATATAAAACATAAACTAGGTAAATCCATTGATAATTTGCGATTACCTCTAATCACATCATCAAAATGGGATCAACAGAATCAAAATGGGGTCAACAGAAAAGAAGCATAAATTTGAATGTTAATGTATTCTTTTAACAATTTGAGATAAACATATTATTAATTGGTATATGTAATACAACCTGTGCAGTACACGGGGCTCTCATGTCGTAATTGCAGCATTCACTTGTTGTGGGTGATTGTATTCTTGTATTTTTCAGACTAAGATAAGGAGCCAATACGGACTGCGTGAAACTCCTTGCAATGATTGCCTTGTTCCTAGCCTTTATCACAAAATCAAAACAAATTGAAAATCAAAACAAACTGGAAAAAGGGAGTTTGACTTCACAGTTGTTGAATCGCAAGAGTTTTATGTGGAGCGCCGGCCTTTCCTCCACCTCCCGGCTACCTCCATCGCATGATGCGTTCCTTTATGTTTTATATTAATTAGTTTTTTAAAAACAAAATATCAATTTAAAGTCAATGTTTTAATTTTTAAAATATTTAATTATTATTAAATCTAATTTTTGGTATATAAGTGAGTTTTAGGGTTTATAAGGATATATACGTAATTTGAAAGTTTATAAGGATATATACGAAATTCTTCATATACATATATATATATATATATATATATATATATATATATATATATATATATATATATATATATATATATATATATATATATATATATAGGGTCCCGTTCCGGTAAGAACTATTTTTTCGGTGAGGACTCGTAATGACACCTTAAAAAAATTGAAAAAAATATAAAAAAATACAAATCATAAAATTGAGAATACTACTATAACATGATCCAAAAAAATTGGAAAAAAAAATTTGGATCATTGAGAAACAATAATGATCCACAAAAAATTTTATTTTGTGGATCATTGTTTCATTATAAAAAAAAAATTTATGATCCAAAAGTTTTTTTTTCGAATTTTTTTTTCTCCAATATAGTACTATGATACATTTTACTATGTATATTTTTGTTTTATTTTTTTTCAATTTTTAAGGTGTCCTCACGAGTCCTCATTTTAAAAAGAGTCCTCACCCCGATCGCTTATATATATATATATATATATATATATATATATATATATATATATATATATATATATATATATATATAATATATATATATATATATATATATATATATATATATATATATATATATATATATATATATATATATATATATATATATATATATATATATATATATATATATATATATATATATATATATATATATATATATATATATATATATATATATATATATATGGGTTCTACAAGGGACTTAAATTATCCATGGTACCAAAGGACTAATCTCGATAGTCGGAATCAAAATCATCAACGACTAAAAATTAGGTTGTAAATTTTATACATCGACGCACATGTAGATGATTATAACAAAAAACCCACTTCATTTTTTTAGTTTTTTTAATTTTTCGACAACATTCTTTTTCAAAAATAAAAACCGAATATACCAAAATTCATAATTTTTTGTCCTCTATAAATAGACATCTATATTGATATATAAAAAATAATTTTTTTTCATAAGTGAAACTCGTCTGGATTCATAATGTGAATCTGAACTGTAAAAATTTGAATATGAGTAATTATTTTACTTTTAAAACTTTTACTACTTCAATATTATAACCATTTATAAGTAATTTTACTTGAGTCACAAGTGGATTTACTCATATTTACACAAACATTTACTCGTATTCACATATCAATATCATATTGTATTGAGAATTTACTTAAAAGTTATTTAATACTTCAACATTTTAACCATTTATAATGAATTTACCTCTGATTCACAATTGAATTCGCTTACATTTCACACAAAAATTTACTCAAATTCACATATGAATATCATATAGTATTTTAAATATACTCTGAAATATGAATTTGATTAATTTACTGAGAAACTTTTTAACACTTCATTATTTTAATCATTTATAATGAATTTACTATTATTCATAAGGTAATTCCATTCATATTCACACAAAAAACTATTTATATTCACATGACAATATTATATGTCATTGTGAACGCCAACAGTGAATAATAGAATAACAGTTCAGATTCACATGTGAATCTCAACTAACGTAAAATTTGAATCTGAACTGTAAAAATTTGAATATGAGTAATTATTTTACTTTTAAAACTTTTACTACTTTAATATTATAACTATTTATAAGTAATATACTTTATTCACAAGTGGATTTACTCATATTTACACGAAAACTTATTCATATTCACATATCAAAATCATATAATATTGAGAATTTACTTAGAAGTTTTTTACTACTTCAACATTTTAACCATTTATAATGATTTTATTCGGATTCACAATATAAATTATTTACATTCACACATCAATTTACTCAGATTCACATATCAATATAATATGGTATTTTAAATATACTCCGAAACATGAATATGATTAATTTAGTTAGAAAAATTTTAACATTTCAATATTTTAATCATTTATAATGAATATATTATGATTCATAAAGTTAATTCCATTCACATTCACATAAAAACTTATTCTATTTGTAGAGGATAAAAAGTTATAAATTTCTATATATTCAGATTTTTTTTTGATAAAAAATAAGCCCTAAAAATTAAAAAAATGAGAAAAATGAAGTGGGTTTTTTT